>SNQJ01S0017722.1:173647-185550 GCA_010110895.2 Picea sitchensis
ATTAGTTGTAATTATACCTCCTAGTCTCCTATATATACCAAGGAGACATTTTCATTTTGAATCATCTTGTACTTGAACATTTAAGTGGGGTAAAAGGAGGTTTCCCCCTTGAAGAGGCTTATTATCTGAAATTATCTATTTTTGAAGGCATTGAGTACTTTTTCTGAGATTTTTCTATGCTATATTGATATTTGGTTCTTAACATAGGGTTATTCAGAGGGGAAATGATAAACCTATGTGGAAAGCTCACTCAGATATCTATGAATGTCAATGGAACTTCGACAGAAGAAGATTTTGAGATTATTAAATTTATTGAGGACAACACCCCATTTACCATGCTACTAGGAAAACCTTGGATTGATAGAGATCAAGCCAGATGAAAGGAAGAAGAAGAAGTTTTGGAGCAGAAGAAACAAGAGTTAAAATATTTCATGACCAGAAGGATCGTACACTTGATTGAAGAACGGGAGAACAGATTGAAGCTATTTCACACCAGAGACCCTGATGTCGAAGCTGCAAGAACATTAGAAGACCCACAGAGGACTGAAGTACCCACCCCAGATAAAGATGAGGTATTACCCCTGAGTCCTAGGAAAGAATCTCAACAGCGCGCAGTGACTATGTCAAAAGAAGATAAGAATCAAAATGGAAAAAGACATACCGAGACGAATCTCACTAGAAAGAAGGCTAGAAATCTAAGTAAGAAGAGGGCTAAGATTGAAAAGTTATAGAAGGTTCCAGAGGGAACTTCGCAGGAGGAAAATTTGAAAAATTGGAGGTTCGTTGGGATATCAGAACAACGACACATGGCACTTCACTGTGGCGAAGAAATATAGTCATTGGGGACCTTATAACTGTTCAACTGATACTATGAACGGATAGAAAGGAATTTATGGTTCTCCACTAGACCATTGGACCGTGACATAATGGATTGAACAGATTTAATGAAGGCTTCATACCTATTGCAAGAGACTTGTTGCTGAGATACCTATTTATCCCGTCGTGCCACGTACCGAGAACACTTTTGCTAACCAAAAGTTGGAGCCCGCAGACTAAGTGAATTATATACAGTGATCATTATGCCCTTGTCATTTATTCTAGTGCAGTGTCTAAGTTAATTTGACCCCGATCTAATTAATCCTGAGCGGGTAAGTTCGACGAGCTCAACACAGTCGAAGAATCAGTGACAAAATTACTCCTCGACTTGATGACTCAAAGAGTCATGTCGGAGAGAGGATTATCCATAGGTGTACAGGCTTCATCCACAAAGACAGTGCAAGCATCTCTGTCAAATCCTCGAGCCGGACCATCCCGACCATCAGATGAGAAGCGAACCAAGCACAGGGATGATCTTGCAAATGCTAAATTTATTCTGAGCATATTACCCGCCTATCTACCACCTCTAAGAGATGCAATAAATCAAGACAGTGTGCCCAGATACTTTGAGTACGCCTTGGTCACTGTGTACCTCCTGAAGGGGATACGCGCAATTCACGCAGATCAAGAAAAGATTGCATCGTTGAAGTTTAGTGACTTCAACCTCGATGACAGGAAGGTCTATAACATGCTCGCCCCACATAAGTACCTGACCAAAACAAAGGGAAACAATTCGAAGATAATTACCCAGTCGTGGACCATGAACCTCGTGCAGTCCACACTTCTCAATGTCATGAAGATTCCTCACTTCTGAAGACACCAAGAGGTGAATGCATGTGTCAATATGTTTTTTTCATGTTACCATGGTGGTTATTTATGGCTAAACCACCATATAATAGTTGACCTGACACTAATCAATCGGATCACAGGGCTGAGTATGCAAGGCCCTGACCCACGAGATTTCTATCCCGGAAAAACCATGGATCGTTCTCTAGCTCAGAGGATCAAGGACACCTATGGTGATGTCAAGAAGGGCACACAAGGCTGTAAGGTAGCTTCTATCTAGAATGGCGCAGTGTACCTCGCCTGTCAATTGATTGCAGGAAAGTTAGTACGCAAGAACCGACCCACCCAAGTCACTAGTTTTGTAGTCGACCTCGCAAGGAAGTGCGTAGAGGGATTACAAATGAATTGGGTGCAGTACCTGGTGAACCAATTAGAAATCGACTGCAAAGAAGACCAGGATTAAAGTTACAAATTTCATTTCAGATGGCTATTGATCCTGGTCACTTTTATTTCCTGGGAGATGTCGGAAGGTGTGACCTTCCCGAACATAAAGCCCTTTGAACCATTGGCCGCGAAGTTTAGTACACTGTGGTACTTGAGTGACATGAATAAGAAATGGAAATCAAATTCCATGTTCCACACATACTACAATCAGCTGAAGGTATCCATCCTGTCCAAGCCTCGCATGACTCCAAATACTCTACACAGGTTTCGGCCTTTGATGAAGTTCAGCACTGATCGACATTTTATTTACATCACAGCGTGTGTCGATGGACATAAGAAACAGTTGTAGTCCTACTACAAATTGAAGGAGGAGGACTTGGAGGAGATCACCAAAAAATGGTCAGTGGACCTCCTTATTCCAGCAGACCCTGTGGAGATATCTGACATAGACAGCCCAAAAACTGCGCAAGATACACCTGGACCTAGCAAGACAAAGAAGACTGAAGAAGTTCAGGATTTAGACAGTACATCTATAAAGACTTCTTCCATATCACTGGAGTAAGGGGGTGATGGAGAATATATAGATGACATAGAATCTGAGCAAAATAAAGGCGAGGTAACACCGCCTAGAGACGAGGAGGACCCCTTGAAGAAAAGGAAGGTTTCCCCTTCGAAGTCTTCTTCCCGGAAGAAGTCGAAAGAAACAATGACCAAGTTGCAGACTATCCTCACCCTAGATGACATTGATTTCATCATAGCAGCCCTAAATGATGCTTCGCTAGAGATAGCATAGAAACAAGAGGCTAAGTAGGAGGAGATGTACAATCGAATTGAGGTTGAGCTCCAAGGGGTGCAGCAGGCACTACAGTCCAATCGCACAGTTTCCACTGAACCTCTATCAGTGGGAACACCAAAACTGGGAGATGAGCCAGCTCAACTCCACTGAATCGTTGATACAGTCGAAGCTCGCCTTCGAAGAGCACAGGAAGAAATAGCATAAGCCACCCAGGATTTGGCACAAGTACAGGGAGTCCTTCTAGAGAAATGCAGTCCTACAGAACGGGAAAATCTTGCTCTCCAAGCGAAGTGGGATGAAGAAAAAGCATAGCTACAGCAAAGCAAGGAACAGTTGCGTGCAAGGAAACTCGAAGTAAATGATATGGTCAACAGAGCACTTCTCTCTGTGACAGTCATAGAAGTAAAGACCAAAGAGCGAGTTCCATAGTAGGTGGCGCAACTTGAAGAAGTTATCCAATAGCTACAACAACGCATCGCAGATTTAGAAATACACACTGTGCTCGAAACCTTGCAAGACGTAAGAGACCTAAAGGAAGCAACTGCCCGCAGTGCAGTTGAAAAACTAAAATCTCTTGCCCTAGAATGTAAGCAGTTGAGTAACCACAACGCCTAAACATATGAGAA
Organism: Picea sitchensis; assembly: GCA_010110895.2. Taxonomy (NCBI): domain Eukaryota; kingdom Viridiplantae; phylum Streptophyta; class Pinopsida; order Pinales; family Pinaceae; genus Picea; species Picea sitchensis. The sequence goes on from SNQJ01S0017722.1 coordinate 177,176, forward strand.
CCTCACCGAGAATCCAGAGTTACAGGCATTAGAGTCGCAACTCAAGGAAGTGAAGTAGCACGCAGACACACTACAGGCACAGCTGAAGGCCCTATCGGTCGTAGAAAGAATGAAGCGGTCTCAAGAGCAATGCACTACCCAGCAACAAATCCATACGATTCAAAGGAAAGTTATGGAAGTAACTCAACGGCTCCAACCCGTACAATATAAGGCATGCCAATTATTCATGGACATTGAAAGTCGAGGACCAGAGCTAGAATAGGTTGTCACTGAAATAGAACAATGCCTAGAAGGGATAGTGAACGATGCAGTGATCCAGGAGTTCACCAAGCAAGAGGTCGTAGCACAGTAGCAGGTCAAAGCATCTCAAGCCAAGCTCGAGGTGTTTGAAATAGAACTATTCAAACCAGAGTGACTCGGGACAAGTCACAGGTGAGTGTTGGGGGCCTATTGGCCCTTGACCAAGTTTGGGAGATTCTTGATCATGTTGACCTATTTTGGACTTCAACAGTCTGTCGAAGGAGGATCGCAAGACAAAGCGGAGATCACGAGATCTCGACCCCTTTTTGGGTCCTTTTTAGGTTTTGGGATTATGTAATGGGATTGGGATGTCGGCCCATGGGTTTACCCATACTTAGGCCTATTTTGTAATGTATAAATAGATGTCTAGGAAATGTAAGGAAGATCATCTATGTGATGTTAGGCCACTAGTTAGATGTAAATATATGCTAAGTGCAAGTAGGGTCTGTAAGTGCTTTGTGCATGACTGTAAGAGACTTGTAGAGCTAAGTGCAAGTGGTTGTAACAAACGGTGGAAGGATTTGTGCTGTAACGCGAGGAAGAAGGATCTAGCGAGATGCACAGATATTTTGTCCTATGCGGAGAAGGGTTTTGAGGCTCTATGCATGTAACCTATTGAAGAAGCTAATAAAGAAGAAGAGTTGGTGGATGTAGCCCCAGGGTGGGGGTGAACCATGTAAATACTGTGTTACTCTGCTTTGTGCGATGTTCTGATGCATTTGTATGTTATTTGCTATGTACTTTGAGATAATTAGATAGATATTCTTATTCTTAGTGCTAATTATATATGAGAATGTTAGATCTGATCTATATGAATATGCTTAGTGCTTGATCTTCTAGATATGATCTATTTACCTATGCTAAGTGCTTAAATACATTAGATCAATGTGAATGTTGCGAAGCTCTGTTTTACCAGCGAAGTGGATATTGATTGCATATTGAGGAACTAATGGTGCTAAGTGCTCTATTAAGTATCATAATCATAGATCTGTGTCTCGGATAAGGTTGCAGACAATTGAGTCTTGAAATCACCCCTGGCTCTACCTCGGATGAGACTTCATCTTCTTCGCAGGTGTTACTGAAAGGGTTGGGAGTTAGGGTTTTGTTGGTCCGTTGTTGTAGCGTTGAACCCTAGGTCTGCCCCTATGCCAACAAAATACAACAAATTAACATATCATCAATCCATAATGTCTCATAATCATAATCGAACGACTAATAATATAATAATCCAGATCACTTGCAAGCAAGTGTCCTGAAAGAATAAGTTTTCTCAGAGTGTGTAAGAGCAGGATGTTACAGTCACAATGAAAAAGTAGATCATGTCTACATTCCCAATGGTGTTATTTCTACTTTAAGTTTGATCCGAAAGGGATTTTTTATTCAAAGAAAATATGGGATTTGGTCATCTAGACTCCAAATGGAAATGGTTTGTCGATTGTGTACCAAGCCACTTGGGACTGGATGCCAGGAAAAGTGAATGAGTAAAATGAATTTTATGATTTTTTTAGCATGCAATTTAAAACTATACTCCATTAGATAATCCATAACAATAGTAGATGGGAAATAAATGAGTAGCATGGTAGCATATTTATACTACAAAGAATATTTCCAAATGTATCAAGTTCTTATATCTTTTATATGTTTTACATTCTTCTAATGTAAAATTTGCAAATTAATACAGTTCTCTTTACATAAAACATTAATATACTACACGACTGTATTTGGAAGTTATAAGACGCCTTGTATTGTTACTTTTTTTTCACTCTAAAGAGAAAAGTATTGTAACAAACAAAGGTGATGAATCAACAATAATGTTTCAAATTAGACTGAGATCTATTTTCTGAAGTCTGAATTTGATCTATGCAAAGGGGATCTTCAACGCATTGTTGTATCTCTAGATTTTAAATAAAAGTATAGAATCCTTAATCAAAAGACAATCGGGCCATCTCTACATGGTTGATCACTACTGATGTGATCTCAAGGTCATCGGGTTGATCTTCAATTAAATTTTATTGTTTTTCTTTACTAAGTGTCTAGATGTTGGGCTAACATAAGACATAAGAGTTATATTTTACTATCCTAGAAAAATATAACATGAAATGAATTTTAATGGTTATGAGGAGCAAATTTAAAAATCTAGTCCACTAGATATCGTGTAAAAAATAGTCTACAAGTCTAAATGGTAATAAGATGAAAATACAAGAACTCTATAGTTTTAGATATTCCACTAGACAAATTGAAAATAGAATCCAATGTACGCAAGAGTGTATGTACCTGTAGATGCACTATATTGCAATTCCTTTTCTCAAAGCTCAAGCTTTCTTGCAAGGTTGTTGGTACTTTAACTATGCCTGCAATCAAAACCTCATATTTTTCATTTATATTTTATCAGGAAAATGTTGAATTTTCTAATCAAGAAAGAAAGAATAAAAGGAATATAGCTTTAATTTATCAAAAAACAAGAAAAAATGCTTTACCTTAAAAAAACAAATTCGATTGTGTTTTTGATCATGTTTTGGAACTTCATTCTTGATATAAATGTGCATACGAGAATAAAGTTCAACATAATGAGGGTCTCTAGATTTTTTTGGGTATGAAACAACAAACAATTGACATTCTAAATGTAACTTGTGATTCTGAGCAACAAATTATCTTTAAAGTGGAAAAAATATAAGTACTTATGTTCAATGAATCTATGAGATAGATACAACTATATTTCTTTGTTGTAACTTTCAATAAGAATGTTACTATGATCTCAATTTGAATTAAACTGTATTAAAGCATGAATCATGTCATCGTCAGTCGAATATTCTTTTGATACATGAACATTCCATTGTTAATTCCACAACTTTGTCCAAACATGATCAATAACAAATTTATCCTTCCGTAAAAACCCATGTGTTATTTCTTGTATTTCTAGTGAATGCATACTCTATTGCAGCAATATGTGTGTTTGATTCTTTGCTCTCATTTTTTGTTAAGTCTCATTTTGTTCAATATTCTAATAATATCTATGTCTTTTTGACATATTTTGGTTTTCAATTCATAGCACTTGACCTCATCTTGCCAAAAATGTGTATGGATTTTTTTTCTTCTTGATCATTGGTTCTTCAAAGATTGTTGGATCCCTTATAGGTTGTGTCTGGTACATATCTCTAGGAAATATTAAGTCAACATTACCAAAGTATGATTCCAATGTCTACTTTATTTGATCTAGACATTTGTCAAAACAATATTACCAACTTAACGAGAACTATGACCTCAAAACGAGAACTCTAGCCCTTAAAACCCATATTTTTGCACAAAAAACCACAAAATTAACCCTCAAATCAAAAAAGTGGTGCTATCAGTAGCACCTTTTTTTTTAGGTTAAAATTACAACTTGTTTCAAGCATGGCCTAAAACATGCGTATAGTTGCTCCGAAAAACCTTAAAATCAACACATAAATCAAAGAATGGTGCTACTGACAAAAAGATGTTTTTTTCTAAACGTTAAAATTATACCTCATTTCAAACCTTATTTGTGGAAAGTACCATTGCAACCAAAACCTAAAAATTAACACATTTTTGAAAGTGGTGTAAAAAATTATCACTGCTATAAACCAAATCGTAAAATCAACCCTTAAATATTTACTTTTTTAAGGTTAGTTTATCACTCGAACCACAAGATAATACGTAATGGCATGAAAATGTCACCATTTCAAATGTCAACACTCAACATAACTTCAAAATATTTTTTTATTTTAAATAAACAAGTCTATACAAATTACATTTAATGAAACATAAATTATTTTGTTACATTGTCCATATTCAAAACAAAAGAGCTAAGAAATTTTGTTACATATTCTCCATAATAAAAACATATAATTCATAAAACATAGAAATGATTCATAACTTCATGTAAGATCATATGTAACTGAGAAAACTCATTTATGGTTTCCATACAAACATCATATTGATCAAAAATACATAAAATGTTTCATACACTCAATCAAATTCATCCATGGATTTAGACACATCATCAGAATCTACATTGTCTTCATATGAATGATTGGATGAAGATGTAGATGATCCATATTCTTCTCTATTATCAATGAGTGCACCATATTAGTCTGCATGTATGCCCAACATTTCAGATGTCAAAATCATCTTTGATCTACGACTAGGTTCAGCAGAATCCCATCTTGCACTTATCTCTTGTGGCAGCAACCTCTTGCTAATATATATGGTCTTGGAGTGAAGAGTTCCTCTCTTTTTCAAATTGAAGTCATAGACAAGTATGTCAACATCCTATAATTTTAAGAGGTCAGTGCAACGACGAGTTATATTTAGACCCTTTCTTTTTCTCTTGTTGTTGTTATGTTTCTCAACCACCATCTCTTGCTTGTACACACCATTGAATAGGTGTGTACTTGTTGCATACCGATGCACTTCAACTGCTATAAAATATTCATTTTCTTTATCGATCCTTATAACCTTTTCAATCCATAATGGATAACCGTGTCGATCTTCAGTCGCTAATACTGCAATCATGGAACCCTCCTTAATATCTTGTGTTTACCGTCTGTAAAGATATTCCATGGCTTCACGTTGTGCACATGATATTCTAGAACCAATATACATTTCTCTTTCCTCTACTTGTGAAAACTCAATGGCATATTGAGATTCCTATTGTTCAAGGGTTATTAATTTCAACAATGTTTCTTTCTTAAAAATTCATTTGACCTATTTTGTCTTTCTTAAAAATTCATTTGACCTATTTTGTGGCCAAATAAATGGAGTCTTCAAAAATTTATCTTTATTTGTTGATTTTGAAATTATGTCACTTTGATCATTGAAAAAATACTCCCGCCAAACATAATCAACAACATCAAAGTACTCATATGTATCTTTAATGGACTTTTTTATTTCCTCCAAGTATTCAGAATAATATACATCTTTATTATGCCTTTGTGCATTATGTATTTTAGAAAATGATTGTAATAACATTAACTTTGATGCAAATATTGGACGATCTGGAATGAACTTCAAAAATTCCAAACCTGATGAAGGCCCCCATTCTACAGTAGTTGAATACTTCTTTCCCCATATAAGTGTTTTCCCATCAACTTTTTTCAAGAAAAAATGATGTTGGAAGCTAATGTCATTAAGATGTTCAATGCATCTTTCTTCACCATGTGATCCCTGGATAAATCTTTGCATGTCAAAAATTTCTTCTAATATGTGAAAAATAGGCTCTATAATGTATGATTTCTTAATACATTCAATTAATGATGGTAGGCTTCCAACATTTTTCCTCTTCAATGTTACTGAAAAAACGACTGAACATTTGATCAATATGATCATTCTTGTGTCCGACCAGAAGGAAACCAACTTTAACCTTTTGAAGGATCCCTAGTTCAACAAGAATGTTGATATATCCAAAGACAATTTGATTTCTGTTTTCACAACTAGTGTTGTCCAACTACAAATATAGAACTTGAGGAAGATTACCAAACCAGTGACTAATCACGTGATGAATTATGGTGATGGTCGGATTTGCATCATTATGAATATTTGGAGATGTGAAGTAAACCCTTGGACACATTGTTCCGTTAAAAACCATACAACCAACCAAGTGAAATTGAATGAAATTCTCTTCTTGTAAATTTTTTGGTGTACGAACAAAATGTGGCAGAAGTGTTTTTTTCTGGTCCATGCCATCAATTATCATACCCATATATTTATTTGGAGAAACATAACACTTCTTTCTATGATTGTACAACTTTTTCCTTTCACTTGAATGTTGATTTATGTGTTCTTGAAGTGCTTTGACTATAGAATCTACACATGAAACAAAATGAAAATATTGATAATATGTTTTCATGGTTGATAACTATTGAATTTAAACAAAAACAATTGTAAATATATACCTCTTTCTACTCCTTCAGATTTATCTCTTCTTTCTTTAAGAGAAGAACATATACTGCGAATCCCCATCCTTGAATTATTAGGAATATGGACATTGTTGAATTGTCTCTTCCATACTCTTGTAAAATATGCATATGAAATAAAATTAGGATTTCCTTCAACACTTTCAACATATTCTTTGTATAACTTGTAGATTTCATTCCTTGAGAAATTATCTGGAATATGTATTGTCTCTCTGTCTGGCATAGACTCTCTGTTTTTGGAAAATAAGTCTCACATCCATGACAACGAAATGTTTTTTAATGGGCCAATATCTCGTCGATGATGTATCTTTGAATAAAACGTAGGATCTTTTTCCAATCTTGTTTGGATCCTTGATAAATGAATATTATCACTTGAGTGGATTTTTTTGAAAGCCTTTCTACAAAGTAATAGATTACCAATGTGATAATCATATCATGTCTTTGTAGATATCATGCACCCCACTAAATATGAATTTTGCATGCTCTTAATCATTGACAAATAATTCTTCCTTTTCTACAAGGCATACATGTAGTCTATACATTTCAAACAATTCTTATGACAACAATCACTAGAAATCAAATCACCGATGGAAAATTATTTAGTGAGAAATTATTTCCTAGACCTTGTATAACTAGAATGATTTATATTGATATAAAAAGGTCTAGTCCTCATCCTAAACACAATTATTCTTTGCATTCTCTCCACTATTTGAACATCATCACTAGGAGGAATATCATTCTCACTATAATCATACATAACATTATGAGGAGACAGAACAATATATTGTCGATCACCTTGATTTGTTGCACCTGGATTATTTAGAACATGATCTCCATTCCTAGGTCCATCATCATCTTCATTGATAATCTTGTTGAGAAGAGAAATATCAAGATCATCATCAACAACACAATCACCTGCAAGAAAGAGTCCACAATCGACATAATCATCTTCACTACTTTTGAAATCTCCAATTGAGGTAAATTATACATCATCCTCATTACTTCCCTCAAAATGTTGACCTGAAGGAAAATATTCAACATTCTCATTAGTACCTTGGAAATCATCACTTGGAGTAAACTCTTCATCATCTTCATTGGAACCTTTAACTTCTCCTGCTAAAACAATACCTTCACCATCCATGTCAATACCTTCAAAATCCTCACTTGGAGGAAACTTTTCATCATCCTCATTAGTCCCTTCAAAATCCTCACTTGGAGGAAAATATTCACCATCCTCATCAGTCCCTTCAAAATCCTCACTTGGAGGAAAATCTTCATCATGCTCTTTAGTCCCTTCAAAATCCTCACTTGGAAGAATATCTTCTTCCTCCTCATATGTACCTTCAAAATTATCACTCAAAGGAAAATATCCATTATCCTTATTTGTGCTTTGCAAATCCTCACTGGGAGGAAGATTTTCATCCTCCTCATTAGTACCTTCAAAATCCTCACTTGGAGTAAAATATTCATCATCCTCTCTGCTACCTTGATAATCCTCACTCGGAGGGAAATTTTCATTATCCTCATCAGTACCTACAATATCCTCACTTGGAGGAAAATCTTCATCTTTCTCTTTACTCTCTTGAAAATACTCACTTGGAGAAAAATATTCATCATCTTCTTTACTACCTTGAAAATCCTCACTTGGAGGAAACTCTTCATCATCCCCATTGGTACCTTCAAAATCCTCACTTGGAGGAAAATATTCATCATCATCAGTAGTACCCTGGAAATCCTCATTTGGAAGAAAATCGTCATCATCATTTTCACTATATTCCTCTCCTTCATCATCAGTGCCTTCAAAGTCTTCAAAATTAGGACTTTCTCGACCAATATGCTCAATATCATTGCTTGAAATATAATCAAAGTTCTCACTATGTGAAACATATGACTCCTCATTTACATTAGAAGTATGCCCACCACATTTTTCAGTCTCGGAAGAGGAGGCATGTGAACAAGATGTTGATGCTCCATAAATAAAATCCTCTCTATCTGATGAAGCCATCACTACTCACTACAAACATAGAATGGTGGAAATTCCCACTCTCCCAATGACATTCTTATAACTTGTGGAATGTACATTTCCCTCTAAAATATTCCCTCCAAATTTCCCCCAAATTTTCCCAAAAATTCCCCCCCCCC
>SNQJ01S0017722.1:199289-234677 GCA_010110895.2 Picea sitchensis
GTGACAGTGGTTCCATCATTCTACTTCTACTTCAGGGCAGTTGGACGGGGCAAGGGCATGTGGTTGTAGCCACCTTCCGGTTGTACCTGGAGAACATAGGGGGTTGTAGCCTCCTTCTGGTTGTAGACAGAGAATTGGGGAGTTGGAGCGTCCCTCAGGTTGTAGCCTGAGAAACTATGGGGTTGGAGCATCCTTCTAGTTGCAGCTGGAAAACAAAGGAAGTTGGTGCTTCCAATGAATGTAATTCTTCAAGACATATAAGAAACATCATTATGTGGTTTTCTCCCGATTTGGGTTTCCACGTAAAACACTGGTGTACTGTGTATTTGTATGATTGTTCATTTGTTCATTGCTTATTTACTCTGCAATTATTGGATGATAATGATTCATTGATATAACACTTGGATTATATGGTTAAAAAGGATTAAATTACTCTATTACCGATTCACCCCCCCTCTTAGTAATCCAACAATGTTGTTTTACATTATTTATTTTAATTATTTATTTTGTATTTAGTGATTAGGTACAACATTAGCATGTTTCTTACAAAAAGGAAGGAATTGCATAGCCATTCAAAGTGACATGGTGCAATGCAGTTTTATTCAACAAGGACTTAACGTTATTCGAGCTCTTCCAGATGAAATGCAATAAAATGGCTTGAGGAAAGGAGATTTTAATGACTCAAAGGTGGCAAAGATATCACAGGAACCGCAAGTACCATGAAGAGGTCTGCTTGGAAAAGATCAGTTTGGATAACTTGTGGATATCAATAACTCAATGGAAGAGAAACATGAGCCAAATGAGCCATTGGAAGCACATAATGATGTCCAATAAAATGATGATGTGTCTATTGAGAATGATGAATTTGGGATATATGAAATTTTCGATTAGTTTTAGGATTCCCTTGAAGACAATGCTGAATTTTGATAATAGTGGATTAAAATGTCTAGCGGATGGATTTTGATCATGAAACATTATTTCATTGTTGCCTATAGACAAGTTCACATTGAAATGCAACTAGCTTTTCATTTAACCTTCTGGCCAAACTCTTATTAGCATATTTTTCCAATTCAATGCACAATGTACGCAAAAAATGTCGCCCCATAGACCTAAAATATTTCCCCATATATGTGTATCACCTGATGGTATGTCAATTGATGCTAATCTAGACATTTTGTTCAAATATTCTTTTAGGTTACTAATAGTATGCACTTCTATTAGTGAAGACCTATTTAGATGAAGTTGATAAGATGCAATTTCCTTTGTATCTTGTTTGTGAAATATGTTTTAAAGTGCTCTATTGTACCGTTTCTAATCTCAATTCATGTGTATTTGAAATGTAGTAGAACTTCCAATCGATTAAATGAACACTATGCCAACATAGACAAAGTTTTGTAAGCTACACAAGCAATAGTTCTCTAGTACAACATCAATTTCTATTTTTGATTGTTGAGTTTTGCTTTTCATTTTATATCTTTTTTCACAAGTCATCAATATATTCCCTATAATCTATCATAGTACCTTGTCTTTTGTTTGAAACTACAATATTCCAAAACCATTAATAATTTGATATATTTAAAAATAAAATGTAGTTGATAATAAGATAAAAAAATGGCAAATCAAAGTCACCTCAGACCTATAGGAAATGAAACACAAAAAAAATATTTTCAAAAAAAAAAAATTATCGCTTTTACAATTCAAATGTTTAACTTTAGCACAAAAAAATTTCCCATGGAACTAATAAAAAGGAAATGAAGATTTGACCACCAAGCGATTACAATATAACTGGCCTTTGGTAGGTATAATAAGTTGTAATTGCAATATGCTTACAAATAGGCTACAAGCCTATATAGTCATAGTGACACAATATTGGCCAAAAAATAATTTATTCAAGATAGTCTATACAAAGCTAGAAGAATGTAATTATATACAAAACTTTCTTAAAAGTGTATGTACCCATATGTGCTAGAGACTACAATATTGCTAACGTTATTGATAAATATACTTGGAATCTTGCTAGTACCTTCACACAGAATGTTGAAACATTATGCAACAGGTCAAAATCACAACAATAGAATGTTTGACACTTGCAATAATGTTACTTATGCATAGTGTAAAAGCAAGTTGGATTCCATGCAAACATACACACCACAATGAAAATCATCAATAGGAAATACTAACTATAATAAGTTATTGAAAAAATTTATAACATGTTTTCAATTTTAAATCACTAGAGATTTGCTAAAAAATACATTGTATGTGAAATATTATCGACTCTTTTTTTGTTTTTTCATATTATATTTCATTTTGTTGGGCTAACATTTGTTAAGTTCATAAAAAAACAGAAAACCTCCAATTTCTACTTTCTCCATATGAGGTCATAAACCCTGAAATCCATTATCACGGAAATCTTAAAATGAAGGATTAGATATTAATTTTGATGCTAAACGTGAACTTAGTGTTGATATTTATCTTATTAGGGTAATATATTGAAATTTTGTTTAGGGAGATGAGACATTCACAATCGACACTAAGACCCATCCTAAACAAGGATTATTTTTGTTCACTATGTCATGTTGACGTCTACGGAAAGGTTAACGATAGATGCCCCAACCTTCATAATAATGAAGAAGAGAGGATTCGTTATTGTTTCATTGGTCAAATATAGGAGGATGTTTCCTCATTGAATTCATGCATGAACTTTCAAATTGATAAACCATAATTATTATTGTATAGTCCTTTGTTGGATATTAATGCTAACAATTGATCAATGATGCATAAACATCTACATGGGCCCACTATTTGGATTCATGAATATTGAGTTCTTAAACATCTCAATCATGATAATCCTGTATGCGACAAACATAAGTGATTAGGAAATTCAAAACAATGAATTGATTTAGTACAATGGTCTTGATAAAGAAGCGATTTTTTTGAGACTAAGGACCTAACTAAAGAAATGTAAATAAAAACAAATTCCTTAGGTGATAGGATCCCAAGCATTGGGCTGACAAATAGTACAGACAAAGATAAAATGTTTAAATAAAATAACATAATATTTGAAACGAAAAATTCATTGAGTACAATTTTTTTATTGAAAAACAAAGCAATCCAACCATTAAAAAGGAATATCGAGAATGAAAGAAGAGAATGACCATAGTCATAACAGTCTAGATACAAATAAATATAAAGTTCCTAAGCAATATAATACAATACTTCAAATCCCAAATTCACTTATTACAAAGCTCTTGAACAAAACAAAGCAGTGCAACAAAAAAATATATAGAGAGAGCATCAAAGAGAAGGACCCCTTATATAATAATTTTGGTGCTAAACATGAAGAGCTTAGGTAATAGGATCCAAAGCATCGGGTAGAAAAATAGAATGAATAAAGATAAAGTGTTTAAATAATATAACATAATAATTGAAAAGACAAATTCGACAAATTCATTAAGAACAATTTTTTTTATTCAAAAAAAAAATCAATTCAACCATAAACAAAGAATGCCAAGCATGGAAAACAAGAGAGGATACATTGTTGTTTACTTGGTGAAATATACCAGCAATTTTTCTCATTCCATGCAGGAACTTGCAAATCCATAAACCATAATTATTATTGGATAGCCTTTCTTCGCATATCAATGCTAACAATTCATTAATTATGCATAAACATAAGTTAGTGGGAAATAAAAAAAAATCAATACATTTAGCACGATGACCCTCATTAAAAAGGGAATTTTTTGAGACAAAGCAGCTAATTAGCAATATAAAAAAATTTGTGTAGGAAACAACATTCAAAGTTTTTGGCTGACAAATAGTGAAAATAAACATAAAGTGTTTAAGCAATATAATATAATATTTCAAAACACAAAATCATGGAGAACATAATTTTCTATTGGAAAACAAAGAAATCCAACCATAGACAAAGAATACCAAGTATGAAAAAAACAGATGGTGATAGTCATAAGACTCTAGATACAACTAAAGAGAAGGTGCATAAGCAACATAATACAATATTTCAAAGTCCAAATACATTGATTACAAATTTCTTGAACAAAAAAAAACATTGATTACAAAGGTCTTGAATGAAAACAAAGTAGTGTAACTAAAAACAAATATTATAGAGAATCATAGAGCAAGATAAACATAATAATAACTAGGATACAATATACGTGAATGCAATTGAAGAACTTGAGTTTAAGTGATTTTACATGTCATTGGGAACATTGGTGTACTAAATTCTTTCATCAAAAAATCGTTGGTGGCGTGAATGTTTTGCATTTGGATGATTTTACGTGTCATTGTTGAAGCAGGGGTGTCATATTTCTTGTGTAGCCATGGAACTCTAGCATTTATTTCAAGATAAGTGGGTGTATTATTATACCTTCCAATGGTTGCAGAAGGTTTATTTCACATTATGTGAACCATTGGACTATGATATAGATGAGAAGCATTGAGCTTGATGTTATGTGAGGCAATTCATTGCAATGTGGGTGTGTTGAACTGGTAAGCTAGATTTTGCAAAGTGCCATAGGTTTCCATCATTGTGATTACGTTGGCCCAAGATTTCCCATGTATCAGATTTCCTGATTGACCAAATCATGCAAAGTGTTATAGGTTGTCATCACTATGAGCACGTCGAGCCCCACTCTTTTTTTAATGTTTTTCTTTTCTTATTTTTCTTTTTCTTAGATTTTGTTTTGTTGTGAAACATAATGATGTTATGCGAGGCCTGAATGTTTTGGATTTCAGTTTTTCAATGATTATATGTACAAAATTTGTGTATGTATATAGTGGAGTTATTATTAAACATTAAATTAAAATAGATAAAAAAAAATTAAAAAAAACAATTTATGAAGTGAGAGGTAGCTATTCTATATTTTTTCCAATAATTAATTGCCAAAAATCTATAAATACTTTAGAAGTTTACTTAATTAAATTTAGCTTTAATATCCACTATGTCAATTCAACCTATAAGAGCTCGAAATAAATAAATAAATAAATATATATATATATATATATATATATATATATATATATATATATTGTTGATTAGTGAAAATTTAATATTCTAAATGATCAATTGAGTTTTCAAAATTCCAAAAAGAAAAATATATAAAGTGCATGGCCCAGTAGCTTTTACTTACAACCTTAATAACTTGATACATGTGAATTCATGTTGTACACCACTACCTTTCCCCTTTTCATCTCCACAAATGACTCTACCATGTTGAAACCCTACAAAATTCATGAAATATGTCAAGCTCTCTACACACAACTACAAATATATAAATACAATATTATGGAAAAACTAAATGATCAATTGAGTTTTCAAAATTCCAAAAAGAAAAATATATAAAGTGCATGGCCCAGTAGCTTTTACTTACAACCTTAATAACTTGATACATGTGAATTCATGTTGTACACCACTACCTTTCCCCTTTTCATCTCCACAAATGACTCTACCATGTTGAAACCCTACAAAATTCATGAAATATGTCAAGCTCTCTACACACAACTACAAATATATAAATACAATATTATGGAAAAAACCAAGTATATAAATAAACAAAAAAATCACTCGCCACTTGCCAGCCCTGTAAAATAATAACTCACATGAGCTCTTTTTTTTATAGATCGAAATACTACCAAATAACAGATTACTCAAAATCAAATCAATATCTTATAATTGCAGCTACAACCCATGATTGGTAACACCATTAATTTGAAAGAAACTCAAAATTCCACAGCCGATAATTATTATAAATAAGAAAAATCATTTTCAAAAAGTAATTAAAAACCATTGTTCTTTAAATTCCAATGTTTAACCTTAGGGAAAATTAATTTCCCGAAAAAGTAATGGTAATTCAACACAGAGTTGACGAATGAGCAAGTACAATATACCTGGCCTTTGGAAAGTTAAAAAAAAACACTTTCCTTGCACCACCTCTAAAATGAGCCTATGCATAAACAATAACAATAGATAATTTTAAAAAATTAAAAAATAAAAATCACCACTTGTCATATGTGGCCACAAAAATGTTACCATGTAAAGACAATAACAACATATAATTTTATAAAAAAACCACCCACCACTTACAGTGCCTAGCCTCTCAAATAATAAGTACAAAACCGAGAGGACTCTTTGGAAACAAATCCATAACTTACAATTAGTCAGAGGGAAAATAAATTTGTTAGAGGGTAAAATTCACTGTTTCACTTGGTTAACAATGAGGTTTCTAGTCACCTCAAAATGAAGAAATTAACTGCTTGTAGAAATAGATATCCTATAAAATAAAATAAAAAAGACCCAAAACGATCAAATTAGTAGAAAATGTTACCATGTAAAGACAATAACAATAGATAATTTTATAAAAAAACCACCCACCACTTGTGGTGCCTAGCCTCTCAAATAATAAGTACAAAGCCAAGAAGAGTCTTTGGAAACAAATCCATAGCCTACAATTAGTCAGAGGGAAAATAAATTTGTTAAAGGGTAAAATTCATTGTTTCACTTGGTTAACAATGAGGTTTCCGGTCACCTCAAAATGACGAAATTAATCTCTTGTAGAATTATATATCCTATTAAAAAAATAAAAGAAAAAACACCCAAAACGATAAAATGTGTAGAAAAATCAATGTTAACCCAATCAACTAAAATTGCCAACCAGGAAAAGAGAAATTCTAATTTTACCATCTAGCCATCCACATGTATAATAATAGATCTATTGAGCCTAAAATGAATGCTAGAGTTCCACATTTACACAAGAAATATTTCACCCTTTCTTCAAGAACAACACGTAAACTTACCCAAACCCAAAACATTGAAGCCACTGACCACCAAGTGACCGGAGAATTTAATACACCAACATTTCCAATGCAATGCAATTGCATTGAGCATATTATAAATATATTAATGTATATATATAGTTATATATTAAATATATATAATATATACATATATAGTATTATGTGTATAAATGCTATTATATGTAAATGTATACAATTATTATTAGTAGTAGTATTATTATTACTACGATATATTCAATCAAACACAAACATATAGTATTATTATTACTACGATATATTCAATCAAACACAAACATAATTATCTATATAGTACAACATAAACAGATTAATCTATATGCACACATAATATTATACTTATCTATATTAGCATTACCATTATTATATCAAATCATATATATATATATATATATATATATATATATATATAGACTAACACTTATAACTTACATATACATATATTTCAATATAGCACACAATAATATATGTACATACACACACACATATATATATTTAAACCAGAGAAACTAAAAACATAGCCAACAAAATCTAAGAAAATGATCTCTAGGCCATCAAAATTAAAATTTGTCTCCATTTTATTGTCTTTTAGGATAGGGAAAAATAAAGATTCAGAAAAAAAGAAAACAAAAGATAAAATAAAATTAATCGGGACCAAATTACTCATAGCCTATGGCACTTTGCAAATTCCAACTTACCAGTAAAAAACAACCACAATGCAACTGAATACCTCACATAACAATATTCTCTTTCAAAGTAAAACAAAAACTAAGAAAAATAAAACATTAAAAATTTAGTATGAACCGACATCCTCACAACTATGACAACCTATAGCACTTTGCACCATCAATTCAATTCCCTAGCATAACATCAAGCCCAATGCTTCTCACCTATCTCTTAGTCCAATGCTTCACATAACGTGAAGTAAAAATTCCACAACCATCCGCGGGTATAATAATACACCTAGTCAACGTCAAATAAATGCTAGAGCTCCATGGCTACACAAGAAATATGACACCCATGCTTCAACAACGACACGTAAAATCACCCAAATGCAAAACAATCACGACGCCAATGATTTTATGATCAGAGAATATAATACTTCACGTTACCCATGATTTGATCATCGGAGAAATGAATACACCGGGATTCCCAATGACACATAAAATCACCCAAACCGAAACCATTCAGGCCACAGACGATTAGCTCGTTGCACAATTAATACACCAGTGTTCCCAAATAAATGCAACTTCATCGCAAGTTGCACCCCCTGCCAAAAAAATAAATACTTTAATTATTTTTTTCTCGACACGATATTTATGGTGAGTGGTTTTAGTAATGTTCGAAAACCACAAGCAGTTGCTAATGGATTGTCGACGCCGGACCCATATCAGATCCATCTTCAGACAAGAAGCCTAGATTATACGGAAGAGAGAAGTTTGATATAAATACTAAATGGAAATAAGAAAGCCTAAAGGTCGGCTGGAGAGAACCCTAATTTTACAACAGCTAATTAAGTTAATAAAAAAAAATTAATTTTTTCAAAATTTTATTTGTTCTTAGGTTTTGATTTTATTTGAAATTTTTCTTTTCTTTTAAAATTTTATAATGTTTTTTAAATAAAGAGCTTTAGTAATTTGAATTTGAATTTTTAATGTTTTTTTTTCTATAAAACATACGATTAAAAGATATAAATTGGAAAATCAAAGTCACTTCACACCTCCAACCAATCAAACCAAAGGAAAATTGTTCTAAAAAACAATAAAAAGATTGTTTTTGGTATTATAACAATAATGTATTTAATTAAACTTAATTATTTATATAATACCATATATATAGACATTAGCAAATAAAAAGTGGTTTCAGTGGTCAGGGGTGTCAGCTTAGCTGGGGTTGATGACAATACCATATGGTTGACCCTCTCTCTCCCATATCTTTACTCCTCTCTCTCTCCTCTCTCTACCCCTCTTTTCTCTCTCCCCTTATTTCTCTTTTCCTCTCGCTCTTACCCTCCCACTCTCTCACTCTCTACCCTCCTCTCTCTCCAACATCCACAATCTATCTATGTAACTTCTGTCTCTCTCTCATCCCCTCCCCCTCTCTCCCTTTATATACCCCTCTCTCCCTCCCTCTCTCACTCAGCCTTATCCCTCCCTCTCTCCCCCACTTAACCTCTCTCTCTCTCTCTCTCTCTCTCTCTCTCTTCCACTTTTCACTTCCTCTCTCTACATATCACTCTCAACCTCTCTTCTTTTATTGTTGGATCTTCTCCTTTTCCCTTTCTCTCACTTCCCCTCTCAACTGGTTTCACCTCTCTCCCTTCACTTTTAATTTCTTTGTCCCTTTCTCCTCCCCCCCAGTCTCTCTTCTCCTAATATCTATCTCTCCCCTCATTCTATATCCTCCTCCATTTCTCACCCCCACTCCCCCATATCTCCCCCCCACATATCCCCCTCTCTCCTTCTTTCCTCTCCCCTTCCTCACTTTCTTTCTTTCTCACTCTCTCCTCTCACACTCTCAATCTTTCTTCATCTTCCTCTCTACCTTCCTCCTCCTCTCTCTCTCTTTACATCTACCCATTTTCCCCATCATATATCCCCTCCCTCTCTCACTTTGTTAGTGTGTGTGTGTGTGTCATTAAGGTGTGGAGGGGGAGGGGTATGGGTGTGAGAGAGGAGAGAGAGAGAGAGGGAGGTGAGAGAGAGATAGAGAGGGGGCTTAGAGAGAGAGTGAGAGGAACAAGAGAGAGGGGAAGGGAGATAGGAGAGGGGGTAGAGAAAGGAGGAGGAAGGGGAGAGAGGGAAGGAAGGTAGAGAGAAGAAAGGAGGAGAAAGGGGGTAGAGGGGAAGAGAGGGGTAGATGCAGAAGAGAGGGGGAGATGGTATGGAGAGTGTGTGTGAGAGAGCAGAGAGGGAGAGAATGGGGTATAGAGGTGGGAAGGATAGAGAAAGAGAGAGAGAGAGAGAGAGAGAAAGAGATTGTGAGAGGAGGACTAAACAATGAGGAAAGAGAGATGGGGCGTATTAGAGGGAGGGAGGGATATAGAGGGAGGGATGGAGAGAGAGAGGGGTGGGGGAAAGAGAGAAATCCCTATGAATCTTACATACTTGACTTATCCCCCTATACTACATTGACATTATTTTCCCCACAGACTCTATGAGGGGAAAAGAGAAAGTGTTGGAACATAAAGCATTGATGGCTCATCACACATCTTCTAGATTTAGACGATCGAGAGATCGACCTTCATATGGATACAATCATTCGAGAAATCAAACAACCAGTTGTTTGAGTAGTCAACAGGCCCATTAGTCGGATAACTGATAAGCCTTCAAAGATAGTTGGGTGGTGGATCGACCAGCCCAACAATCAACTATGAGTTGGATGAATAGTTGGTTGGTTCGAGCATCCTTGTCGATGTGACTCGATAACACATATTTGGCAGAGTCAACTCCAACCAATGGTTACATGTGGAAAATATTCTCCATATTCTGTGGAAGTTAGTTATATCTTGAGGCTATAAATAACAGACCTCTTGGGTCATTATCATCAATCCAATTATGCAATAGATCATGCAAATCAATATGTGCAATATGTACAATCTATACTACAATTTTCTAATCATAGTGTTCTCTGCCTAAGTGTTGTAATGGTCTCTTTAGACACCACCCTTTATCTTCAATTTTTTTGTTTTGCTCTTCAATTACCTACAACACTATTTTTTTTGTTTCATGTTGAGTTCCACCCTATTCCCCAACATGGTATCAGATCCTTTGGTTTAAAATCTCGGCCTATTATCTTCAAACCTTGTTCAGTCGAATATGTTGTGTGATTGACTCTAGGCTAGTGGTTTCTTGATTCGAACTTATAGAAATAGACCAGTTTCTGTCTAGATATCAAAGATTGATCTTGTTTTTATGAATGGATCAAATTATGCATTATGGGCACCAAACATGGAAACCCTACTAAAAATAAAAGGATTGTGGCAGTATACGAAGGTTTTGATTCCATATCCAACAGAAAATAGGCGAAGTTCATTGTTGATGTCAAGAAGGATGAGGTTGAGGGGGTCATCATGACCTACATCTCATGGAAGATTCGATTTCACCTAATAGAATCGACTTCCCTCATCGAGTATGGAAGAAGCATAAGTCATTTTTTGACCAAATTGATGAAATCCATGTCATGCAGTTCGAGAAAAAGTTTATCTCTCTCGATCATCATTCTTTTGACAGAATGGAGGACTATTTGGTGCATTGGAAATAACTCTAGTTGAAATTGGGAGAATGTGGAAAGAACTATTAGAATAAGGATGGACAACTCATCAAGTTGGTCCTAATGAATTTGATAACACCAGTCGACGTGTTCATGCCGAATTTCCACACCAATTGGAAAGAATGCAAGGAAGATGGTAAGGATTACACCTTTAAATATTTTTGTGGTATTTTGATTATTGATAAACAAATACTTCTTGAAGAAGGAAAGCTTGGTGGTAAACACCATGCCCAGTTTCTCAAGGGTAAGAGAAAGATGGATCCCAGGGATAGAGTACAGTCTGATGAAGATAGATTCAATAACCTGATCATCTAGTGCCATATGTCCATACCTCTTATTGAGGGCCCTAAAATCCCTACATCTCCATCATATTAATCTAACCATTGGCCTATGCCTTAAATAACTTTCAATCCTAAGCCCCTACGTCCTATTTTTCCCCAAGCCCCTCTATACTTATATTCATAAAGTTATAGGGGCTATATAATAAATGGTCTATTTGTTGCATTATGAGCATGCATGCGCTCTTGTGAGCATAAATAAATGATATTAGGAATGTTTCCTGCCTCATATCCTTATCCAAAAGGATCATGTGTGCGCTCTTGTGAGCATAAATAAATGAGGTCATGAATTGTTCCTGCCTCATATCACTATCCAAAAGGATCACGCAAACATTCTGAGAGCATGCATTCATTCTTGGAATGCATGCTCACTTTAAGTCACATGCATTCCAAGAATGCATGTGTTGGACAAGGATATGAGGAAAGTATAATTCTCATCCTCTTTCTCCCCCAAAAACACGACACCATATCGACATATGCACACAGAAACAACAAAAACAAACATGTTTTTTGTTTTTTAGTGTCATTGGAAAACAAAATTTTGTCTTGTTGTGTAATTGGTAGACAAATTTGTGTAATTGAAGACAATTGTCAATGAAAAGCAAACTTTTGTCTTGTTGTGTATTTGGAAAGCAAATTATGTCTTGTTGTATAATTGGAAGGAAAGTTTTGGAAGGCACCTTTGGGTTTTTGGTATACTTAGAAGGAGTTTCTTATCTTCTTGTATAATTGGAAGGAATTTATTGTCTTGTTGCATAATTGGAAGGAAATATTTGGAAGACACTCTTGGTATTTTGGTGTACTTGCAAGGAATTTGTGGTCTTGTTGTATAATTGGAAGGCATTTCTTATCTTGTTGTATAATTGGAAGTCACTTTTGGTTTTGCGATGTACTTGAAAGGAATTTCTAGTCTTGTTGTATAATTGGAAGGCAAGTTTTGGAAGGCACCTTTGGTCTTTTGGTGTACTTGGAAGGCATTTCTTGTCTTGTTGTATAATTTGAAGGCATTTCTTGTTTTGTTACACAATTGTAAGGGATGTTTTGGAAGGCACTCATGGTCTTTTGGTGTGCTTGGGAGGCATTTATTGTCTTGTTGTATAATTGGAAGACATTTCTTATTTTGTTGTATAATTGGAAGGCACTTTTAGTCTTGGGGTGTACTTGAAAGGCATTTATTCTCTTCTTGTATAATTGGAAGGAATTTTTTGGAAGGCACTTTTGGTATTTTGGTGTACTTGGAAGAAAATTTTGGTCTTTTGGTGTAATTTGAAGGAAATTGTTCTCTTTAAACATGGGGAACCTACATATTTGAGGTAGAAATTATTTGAGGAAAGAAATACCCATTGAAAAGTTAATTGAAGAAAGAGAAAAGGAAAAGATAGGTATGAAAAAATGTAGGATTTAAGCAGAGGGAAATGAAAATTCTAGTGTAATAGATGCACCTGTTGTCATTTCTCCTCCATCAACTCAAGAAAAGAATAAGATTTCAATAGAGGCCCACCTAGTTCAGACTTGTAGTAAACCTCAAATGACTATTTCATCAATAAAAGTTGTTTTGGATGACCAGATGATGATGGATTTTCTTGGAGTTGTTTATGCAATGGATGAAATTAGAGAGTAAACTAGTGCATAACCTTCTGGTGAAGGATTTTTTGTGGTTCAACCTATTGTTGGATAGTTAAACGTTATAGAAAATAGTCACAGGAATGTCCATTCTCCTCCCATAATTGATCCACAAGTGATTGAAGGTGCAATAACTACTAGGTTTTTAACTCCATAACAGACAGGTCAAGAGTGTCATAATATCGGTCCATCGTCCCTATCTATACTGAGAAGTGTGCGAAAAATAACTCCTAAACACATTCAAGTGGATAAAACTGGTCTATCATCACTTAAAGGTAAGTTACCTAACTGAACTCTTCATTATTATTCATATAAAGTTATTAAATAATATTTTGAACCAAAATTTGATGCAACTAAATGTCAATTATTCTTGTATTTGTTAAAATCTATGAGTTTGACCATTGCTAGGAGAATTTTAGGCATTAAAACAATTAAAAATCTAGAAACAAGTCATCATATTGTTAGAAACCTTTTGTATGTTTTTCAAAAAATTGGTAAGAAAACTTGTTCTAAAGAATGTAATGTCGCCCAACGTGTCTCATCACAATAAATTGTTAGCAAGATCACAAGAAAGCATCATTTTCTCAAACAAAACTCTCATCTCATGAAATGAAATATCAAACCCTTCGAAAGTATTGTAATAAATGGGATAGCCTCGAAAAAAGTGTCCAAACAAATTTGTGGGCCTTCACTGATAGGATACCTCATTCTGACATGAGAACACTAGGTCTTCTTCCAACAAATAATATATACTAAACTTGAGAAGGGGATCTAGGGACCGTGAACCCCACATTAAACACTTTCTTGAAATGACACAAACACAATTGTATGAGAGATTTAGGACTATACATAGTACACTTAACTTGGGCCAAAGATCTTTCCATAAATGCAATCCTTAGTATGTTCAAATAAACACAATCCATAACACATGTTTTTGTTGATACCACATAGAGTATGGTTATATATATAGTATAACACCCTTTTGCAGGAACGCTAAATTATATTGTTGTCTTAATCATCTAGAGACTTTATTCATATCATCTTGTGTACAAGGCCATAGGTTTGTACATTCTATCAAAAATCTTGCTTAGATGTGACATGCCCTAGGTGCAGTGGAATGGAATTATTGAGTAAGTGCATCTATGTTAGCACTAAGTATGAATTGGGGAGGAAGGAGGTTGACTTGCAAAGATTTTTATTTCATTTAAATTTCATTAAGTATGAAAAATAAGGAATCCCTTGATTTCTTTCTCCTAGATAAACTTGATCCAACATCATCAGATGGGTGGCCTATGAAAGGAAAGTAAAATTATAGCACCATACATAATTTTAGAGGTTGAATATTTATTAACGACCTGGGTATATTGCCAAAAGTTTCAATTTGGAATTTTGATTAAGGACTCATATCTACAAATGAATGTTGAGTGTGATTTCTTCATGATACTCGTATCATTACAAATCTACACATTATTCCATGGGTTCAATTTTTATGTGATTACCTTGTTGAACACCCTCATCTAGTTAAGGACCCTACATTCATCAACATCAAATAATAAAAAACCACAATTGAGAAAAATACGTACTATATATATATATATATATATATATATAGATATAGATATTCAACATCATCTCAACTATACATTTTTTACAAAATGGCACATCATGCCCAACATACAAAATGACGACAAGTGCCTAAACATGGAAAAGTGTCATATGGTTCCCTAGATACAAATTGGCACTCATTATTCACTCATTGACCACTGCCATCCTCGCAAATTTAGGTGCATCATGGAACTCAATCTTTCTTCTCTTACTCAAAGTATCACCTCGAGTAGTTTTGTGCTTGGGAGTGGTTCGTCGCTCTGGAAACTGGACAAAGAAACATCATTCTTATAAGTTTTTTTCCACAATGAATTAATAGACATACAAAATGATAATTTTCAATTCAAGGATAAAGGATCAAGGCATTAAATTTAAACAAAAATGATGCCACCCTACAATAGTTACAAGGTTCAAGGCATGAAATTTAAACAAAAATGCATAAAATCAATTCCATTCATGATACATAAAAATTCATCAAGAAATGATCTCACCATGAATAACTCGAGAAACAATGGAGAGTTGCTAGCAAGTGGAGTGTTTGGTTGTACAAACTTATATGAGGAAACATCTATTATGGAAGCCTTAGTGGATAGCATAGTCTGGTTTGCAACAAAGATGGTTGTTGGGTCGCATATGGGTGCAACCACTATGGATGCCTTGAATGGAAAAGATGGTGGGAGTGGGTGGTTTATGGGTGCATCCATTATGGATGGATGATATGGAAAAGGTGGTGGGGGTGGGTGGTATACAGTCGCATCGACTGTGTGGATGGATGTGATGGAAAAGGTGGTGGAGGTGGGTGTCATGTGAGTGAAACCACTGTGAATGGATGGGATGGGAAATATGGTGGGGGTGGGAAGTGATAAAACCCCATGGGTTTTACGAGGGATGGTAAAACCCTTGGAGAATTAATAGGTATCCAAAGAGTTGGGGTATGGTGGCAAAGGAATGGACTAGCCATGTAGTTGGGAGAAAATGATGGGTGGAATGTTGGTAGTGGTGCCGAATGAAAGGGTGGTGGCATAGGTGACCGAACAATGGATGAAGAAACATATTGTAACTCTCCCATTGTTACAAAAAAATCTTTGCATTAGAAAAAAAAAAAACACATCACCCTTAGTGGCAACACCATCAACACATCGTTCGCTTAAATTAACGACACAAAAATTAAGCATTGTTGATCATTATGACACACTATCATCACATCAACATCAGCATAAAATATCATCCATGAATCAACCCATCAATCCTAAAACATCTACAATCCATGGCGTCAAGATAATATCATCGTTATTCAACATACAACAACATTGAATACTCTTCACGCGTGAGAGTTAACAAATCTAGAACGTTCACAGGTCAACCTAAGTGATGGCACAATATTAAAATAGTGTATGCTCACTATGCCAGAGTGATCATCCTTATTAATCCATATGTAGGAGAAAAAATTGTAGCGAAACACACGCCCACTTAGATCAAGGCGTGCAAGTACAATTGGTTACTAAACTCATCGTGCATCACCACTAATGATATGCGTGCAAGTAATCAAGATAAAACATGGTGCATCCATCCTTATTCCAATTATTAAATGAAATCATGATCAAGGCGCCAGGAAAAAATTCTTTAAATTGAGGCGCTGACGAAATAATCAACAATCCATCTGGTATCAACATTAAATCACTGGCGCCCGAGAACCCATAACGTAGTCATTACACATCAAAACATATTCATAGCGCAAGCATTCCAATGACTAAACAACATTCCTTACATCATATTCCGCTCGCACAAGAAGTCTAAAACCTAACATCCATCCTTACACTAAATGCGTTGTGCGCTAGGAGTCGAATATCGGAAACCATCATCCATTCCATAAATTTCATGCGCGCGGAAATCCAACACCTAGACAATTATTCATCTCATTAAATTCCTTGTGCGCTAGGATTCTAACATCTAAACCATCAATCGTCTATATTAACGAAATCAACGCACGAGAATTCTATCTCCTAAGAGAATCATACATCAATAATTATGTATCGCACAAAAATAACAGAAGTTAAATCAATCATCCACGTTAAATATTCAAGGTGCGTGAGAAATTATTCATTTAATTTCTCATGCTTCAGTATTAAATGAACCCTCTACAAAAACATTAAGAAGAACATTACTTACGCCTTTAGGTTTGTACATTAAAAAACATAGGTTGAACATTAATAGTTATAAATCACTAAAGAATAGAATTATATATAAAAAGGAATCCTTATTATAAGGTCAACATAAGAAATAGATTTAAATTCACTTATTAACATAACACCCTACTATAACCAACAACGTTTGGAATTAAAAATGGAACGCTCTTATGGTACTAACAGTGCTCGATCTACCTTAACCTTATCTATTAAATATAACTATCAATCCACAGAACCTCGAATCCTGAAATCTTGGAGAGAATCTTGGTGCGAAGAAGGGGACTCGAACCGTTGAGACTACGAAAATGCAGAGGAAATGGGAACATACTAAATTAGCGCAGTGGAAGGTGAGGGTTCTGAGCTAAGTAAGGGATGCAGGGAGAAAATCCCAACACATGCAACCTTATGATTTGGAGTCAGACACACTATGTTAAGGTCCTAACCCGCACATAGGTAGATCAATGTATTCGGATGTAATAAAGGTCAATATTAATAAGACCTTTCAATAAAATAGAATAAGGCGGATGTAAGAAGACCTAATAGANATGTGTATTGTGAAGATTATGCTGGATATTTTACTGTTATTCTGTCATTTCTAGCATTTTGTTTCTGTTCTGCATATTTTATATATCTGGTATCTTGTACACTACCATTGGGCCACACCATAGATCGTTGAGCGAAGGGAAGGATATGTAAATGAGAAATGCAGGGGTTAAGTCTCATTACTGCAGGGTAAAGGCACAGCACCCGGCCAACATTTTTTCAAAAAGGATGTTGAGTCCCTATTTTGACATGTATAATTCCCTATCTTACCTTGTATCTGAGCCTTTTTGCCTATGTTATAAGCCTATACTTGACTATTTCCTCCCAAACACATACATAATGACCTTGTTCATGTTCACAAGAGGTAATTGATGATTTAAAGCATGTTTGTTTAAATTTCTTGAAATAATTCGATTAAAGTGTTTTATTTTCTATAGTCCTAATGGTTTGACTCATGAGCAACCTATCTGGTACTTACACCATTCTGGTACTACCAGTCATCATGCAATCTGGTACAAAATCCATTCCGGTACCCAAGGCAGTTTTGATTCGATACTATCTGCTCCAAATCCATTCTAGTACCGAGTTATGTGCTATTCCGGTATTGTCTATTCCACGCCCATTTTGGTACTCAGATTCGCGACTCTGTGTATTCTGGTACCAAAACCTCTGTTTCCATAATGCGCCAGTTGGACCAATATGATGACGAAGATTTCGAGAAGGAAGTTGAACCAAAGCTTCCAAATCAGTTTTCCAGATTACGAGAGACTCCATAACTCATGCACTTCGTGTCATGAGGATGGAGTCGATCCCTGAAGATTTGATGTAAACACCAATTGTAATATCTTTAAAACTGTTTAATGCTTATCCATAGATATTGATAGTATCAGCTTACCTTCTATATAAGGAACGTTGTATAGGTGATAGAGTGTGTGGATAATAAGGAATGTAATGAAGTCTTTTATCAGAACCAAATAATACATATCATTTCTATGTATGAAGTGAAGAATTGTTGATCCAATTTACCAGTTGAATTAATTCAAAAGATCTATTATGTCAATTCTTGAGTATGAGTGAAACATTTTAGTCTGTTACTTTCTTAAGAGGTTCCTTGTTGGTTCGACAAGGGCCCACTGTCCCAACCAAGGTATACCTCCCTGTATACATTTTGTGTGATTGTGTGAGAATTTTATAGTAGTGTGTGTTAATGATCTTAAATCTATTTTCATAGTTCAACATTGAGTTAATTGTTTCTGGAATGGTGTGAACAATCAAGTGCTAGATCAAATAGATATTTGATTCTCAAATATTGGAGATTTCCATTTAATTATTTGAAGTGTGGGATTGATATCTTGAGTTTATGATTGCAGTAGATTTACTACATCAAGGAACTAGAAGACTTTATATCTCATCTTCAGGCTCTGTAATGAGATCTCTCAGTTATGATGAATGTTCCTTGTATTGGT
Organism: Picea sitchensis; assembly: GCA_010110895.2. NCBI lineage: Eukaryota > Viridiplantae > Streptophyta > Pinopsida > Pinales > Pinaceae > Picea > Picea sitchensis. The sequence goes on from SNQJ01S0017722.1 coordinate 218,148, forward strand.
TTGTTTGAATCGCATGAAGTTGGAATTGATTTTGATTTCAAGAGTGATTGGAGTTTATTGCTATTTACTGTTTTGATTGCTACATGAGACAATCTTCTCAAGTTCATCTCTTTAATTCATGAGCCTGGAATGTACAGACTTGTTTCTCTAGGATAGAATATTTTTGATTGGATGTTTGTGTGAAGAAGTTTCATTATCAGTTTTCTTCATTATCAGTTTTCTCCTCTAAGTTCAAAGGTGTTTTAAGTATTTAGAAATCTTAGAAACAGAGTTTTTATGTTATTAATTATTTCCTATATGCAACAGTCTTAGGTAGGTTACCTTTTCTCAACACATATAGTGCAACAACTCTTTTGATTACGAATCTCGGATTGACATTTAAATGTGTAAGATATATATTGAACATATTTATACACCAACATTTTGGCACCATTGCCGGGGAGTTGTAAACGGTAATAGGTAGCATTTTTTAGTTTCGATTGGTTTGATGAAGTTTGGATTGGATTTAAGGACAATCTCAGGGTAGAGAGAAGACGGTAAGATGATAGGTAAGAACCTACGCATCCACTTTGGTGGGGTTGCTCCAAATTCAGGTTGTCCTCCTACCTTTGATAATTAGGAATCTAAGTTTTTATTTATTTTGTTTGAATTTATTTTATGAGTAGGTATAGGGTAATTAGGAATCTAAGTTTTTATTTATTTTGTTTGAATTCTATTTTTATGAGTAGGTATAGGGATAATAAAGTTATATTTATTGCCAACCCCCACACACTAATTCATCTAAAATTCATGCAGGAAAAACTCTCAGAGGAGAGAGTTCAAAGGCAGCAATTGCAACAACAGCCAAGGGCACTAAATCTGAAGCCACTGTTCAGATTGAAAACATAAGACAACAAGAAAAAGAGGAAGCACTGGAAACCCCATCAAAAGGAGAAGCTGGAAAATAAGCATAGGTAGTAATAGAAGAGGCCACACAAAACCTGGGAACAGCTAGAAATACCAAATAACCCAGTGGTCGAACCATCATTCAGTGGAGAGACATCACCAACCCCCTACAGGTTGTTTGGAGATATGGTAGAAGAAGAGGGAAATGTAGCCAATGAGACAGAGACATTTGGATTCCCCATACTGGATATTTCCAGAGATGTTGCTATGAAGAACATTCCATTGTATTCACTGCCTCACTTCCACGGTATGTCAACAGAAGACCCTAACTCGTTTTTGTTTGAATTTGACATACTATGCAAGAGTTATAACTACACTAATAATGCTAAAAATTTAAAACTTTTCCCAACTACATTAAAAGATTCAGCACTAAGGTGGTTTATGAGCCTAGGAGAACACACTATTTTTTCCTAGGATGGTATGAAGGAGACCTTCCTCTAGAAATACCAAGATTACTGCAGGCCTAGGGATGTTAGGAATGACATATTCAAAATGCAACAATCTGGAGAAGAAAGCTTGGAATATTACCTAGAGAGGTTCCTATAGAACTACCAAAAGACTAAGCAATTTTCCTTAGACACATCTACGGTTAGGAATATCTTTCTAAAGGATGTGAGGGATGATTTCATTGAAGTACTAAACCTCATGATTTTTGGAGATGTGTACAAAAATCCATTTGCAGACATAGCAAAGTATTGTAAAAGATACTCCTGCAGTCAAGCCAAAACTGGAAAAAGTGTAAGGGATCCTACAAACAGAACTGTTAAAACCACATCAGGAGGTGTCACTAGGATTGAACTGGGAAATATATTAGAAAAATTCAAAATAGATATCCTAAACACCATAAATTCCCAACTTGATACTGTGAAAATCAAAAGAAAACAAGAGGAAGAAAATGTTTTGTTAGCAATTTTTTGTCATAGATGTAGGAAAAAGCACCCTGAAAAGGAATGCCCCCTTAACGTTATTGAAATCTGTGGTTTCTGCACAGAGGATCATCCTACTAACGAGTTCCCTTCTCTACCTGGACTTAAGGCCATATTCAAGGGAGGAGGAGAACCTGAAACATCCTACCCCCCTAAGAGACCATGGAGACAACAAAACCCCAATATGTTTGCAGACCCAACTACACAATATCCACAATAGCAATGGGTACCTCCCATGTCTTATCCTCAATGGTTGCCACAACTGCCACAAACCCAACCTTGGCAACAAGGATGGAGAGAACCTTCATATGGGAATGTTCCCTTCCAGCCAGCAAATTTCCCCACCTATCCACAATACCCTTAGAATATTTCCCAGGTGCTCCCAAGATTTAATCCTCCTGCTCTTATTCCACCTCCACAGTTGTAGAAACAACTTGCACTGCCTATAAATCCAAATATGCAACAACAACTTGCACTGCCTATGAATCCAAATATGCAGCAACAAATGCAAGTTGCACCTATTCAAAACCCTCCTTGGCCTACCCTTATTCCTGCATAACCTATCCCTAATCCAAATAACAGGCCGACACAACCTGTACAAAACCTTGAAGTACAAACCTTCCCCACTTATTTAATAACACCAGCTCCATTTAATGGATTTGAATTGAGATCAAGGAGGGTTTTAAACAAAACAAATCCTGTTGTGGTTATCCAAGAAGAACAAATGGATAATCTCACAAATCAAGAAGAAGAACAAATAGATGTCCAAACAGTTCAAAGAGAAAAACAAATGACTAATCCATTAAATGAAGAAAGAAACATCCCTGTACAACAAGAAACTCCTTCTCCAACTCCCTTGCAGTAGAAATACCTCAGAAAATAAATCCTTCTTATCTAGAAAGGCTACTTGTAAAGAAATCTAAGGAACCTCTAGGACATCATCTAGAGACTGAACATAGAAATATATGTGTGAAGATCCCACTACTACAGGCCATCAAGGACATACCTATCTATGCTAAAATTGTAAGGGACCTTTGCATTAAAAATCTTGGGAGGAAGAGGAAGGAGCCTCCTATCATACAGGTGGTAGGGCAGTTATCAAAGTTTATAACAGAAATGCCATCTAAGTATAGTGATCCAGGGAACCCAGTGGTAACCATAGAAATCAATGGTGTTTCCTTACTTAACACATTGATTGATCTAGGGGCAGAAATAAATGTGATGTCAGTGAACACTATCAAAACACTACAACTAGATCACCTAAGACCAACAAAAACTTTGTTGGAGCTTGCATACAAATCCATCATCACTCGAGCAGGAAGTTTAGATGATATAATAGTTACATTGGCCTCTTAGGAATACCATGTGGATTTCTTAGTAATTCATCCCAAATCCTCCAAACTAGGACATCCAGTAGTACTCGGCTGACCTTGGTTGGCCACTACTGATGCATTCATTAGTTTTCGATCTGGAGAGATGACAATTTCCAATGGCACTCAAAGTCAAAAAATTATCCTTTTCCCCCTACCCAATCAACCACTGAAGTTCCTCTCTGGTTGGAGAATCCCTATGGGGAGGAGGACTGCACTCAGCCCTTGTTGACACTTGAACAAGTAAAAGGAGAACAAGAGAAAACTGAAGAAAAAATCTTAAGTCTATTCTTAGCTGACCCAGCATGCATTGATTATCCTCAATATTTCCCTAACTACACACACATATTTAGCCCCGAATTTCAAGAAATTTGGCACCCTTACACTTCTACAGTAGCCACTATTTCACAAATAGAGGAAGGGAAAGAATCAGTTGTTCAAGTTGTTGAAATCAGCCCTGGAAAGTCCTTATATATCAATGCTAGCCTAGAAACAGATGAGCAACAGAAGTTGATACAAATGGTTCAAGGTAAATCTAATGCTTTTGCATGGGATTTCTCTAACATGAAATGGATCCACCCATACACCTCTATGCATCATATTTACACTAACGATCAGATCAGATTTGTCAAGCAGCCCCAAAGAAGAATGAATCCAGCCTTGAAAGATATAGTAAAAGAAGAACTCCAAAAACTTCTACAAGCCAATTTCATTTACCCTATATCAGATAGCAAGTGGGTCTCCCCATTAGTTATTGTACCAAAGAAAAATGGGAAATGGAGGATTTGTGTGGACTTTCGAGAATTAAACAAGGCTACCTATAGAGACTACTTTCCTTTGCCTTTCATAGATCAGGTCTTAGACACTTTGTCTGTGAAGAGGTAATTTTCTTTCCTGGATGGGTTTAGTGGTTACAATCAAATCCAAATTTCACCAGAAGATCAGGAAAAGACCACATTCACCTGCCCCTGGGGGACCTATGCCTATAGGGTTCTTCCTTTTGGTTTATGTAATTCCCCTGCTACCTTTCAAAGGGTTGTCTTGGCTATTTTCTCCGATCTGACCAATGATTGTGTGGAAGTCTACATGGATGACTTCACGGTGTATGGGGATGACTTCCAAAAGGGATTGGATAATTTGGAGAAAGTATTGGTTAGGTGTAAAGAGACCAACCTTTCACTCAATCATGAAAAATCTAGAATGTTGCTCACTGAAGGAATTTTTTTAGGTCACCACATCTTCAGTACAGGAATAAGAGTGGACCCTGCCAAGATTGACATTATTTCCCAAATCAAGATCCCTAGTTCACAAAAGGAAGTCAAAAGGTTTTTAGGGCATGTTGGATACTATAGGAGGTTTATTCAAAACTTTACAAACCTAGTTGCCCCCCTTTTTAAACTATTGACAAAAGATGTTGAATTCTGTTGGAATGAGCAATGCCAAATCTCCTTTGAAATCTTAAAAACAAAGCTGTCAAGTGCCCCTATTTTGAGAGGACCAAACTGGTCTCTTCCTTTCCATATTTGCATAGATGCCTCAGATACCTCTTTGGGAGTTGTCTTAAGACAAAGGGAAGGGCAGATTCCTTATGCTATATACTTTGTCAGCAAGAATATTTCACCTGCTGAAGTAAACTATACTGTCACAGAAAAAGATGTTTTGTCAATAGTACATGTCATCAACAAGTTTGGACACTATATAACAGGATACGAAGTTTTTGTGCACATTGACCACTCAACTATCATATTTTTAATGAAAAAACCTGTTACAAATGCTAGAGTGACTAGATGGTTGTTATTACTACAAGAATTCAATATCACTATCATTGATAGGCCTGGAAGAGATAATTTGGTTCCTGATTTCTTGTCTAGACTTATCCATACAGGTGACAGTACTCCAGTAGATGATGATTTTCCAGATGAGAATCTATTTTCCATTTCTACTTACACCCCTTGGTATGCAGATGTATCCAACTATATTGTAAATGGAAAGCTACCTCAAAGTATGTCATCCATAGAAAAAAAAAGAATTATTCAGCTAAGTCCCAATTATATGTGGCATGAGGATAGCTTATACCAAACTGGACTTGATTTGGTAATCAGAAGATGTGTTCAGGAAGACGAGATGCAGGATATATTTAGAGCTTGTCACAATGGCCCATGTGGAGGCAATTTTGCTGAAAAAAGGACAACATACAAGATTCTATAGTCTGGCTATTATTGGCCAACCATCTTCAAAGATGCAAAGAAATACGTGGCCAACTGCGATGGTTGCCAAATAATGGGAAAACCTACAACAGTCGACGAAATGCCACTCCAAGCCCAAGTAGTGATCGAACCCTTTGAAAAATGGGCCCTAGATTTTGTAGGACCTATCAATCCCATGTCCCGTAGGAAAAAGTACATCTTATTTTGCACAGACTATGAAACAAAGTGGGTAGAAGCCAAGGATTTGTATTCAGCCAATGAACAATCTGTTGTAGACTTTCTCTTTGAGGAAATTTTCACTCATTTTGGGGTACCTCGGGAAATAGTCACTGACCAAGGGACACAATTCACCTCAAATTTGGTCAACGCTCTTATTGAACAGTATGGGATCAAACACATAAAGTCTTTTCCCTATCACCCCCAATCCAATGGCCAAGTGGAATCGACCAACAAAGTGATAGAGGCCATCCTCACTAATACTGTTCATATGCATCACAAAGACTGGGATGATAGGTTTCCTGAGGCCTTGTGGGCCTATAGGATATCTTGGAGGAATACAACAGGCTATACACCTTATGATTTGGTGTATGGGAAGAAGGTACTACCGCCCATAGCTTTTCAGGTAAAAATCTTCAAAACTGCCATGCAATTAGGGATGGATTTGAACGAAGCTCAAAAACAGAGGCTATTACAATTAAATGAGCTTGATGAGATAAGATAGGATGCTCTATAAAGAACCACCCTCATACAAGAGAAAATGACCAAATGGCACGACAAGTACATAAAAAAGAAGTCCTTTCAGTCAGGAGATTGGGCCCTCCTATATGATAGTAGATTCAAAACTTTTAAGGGTAAATTGTCTACTAGATGGTTGGGACCTTATGAGGTTGATACAGTTTATGACAATGGTTTAGTAAGGATAAAGACCATTGATGAGAATCAAACTTCCTTTGTCATAAATGGGCATCGTCTGAAGGTTTATCATAAGCCTCTATCAAAAGAGGATTTTGTCAAAAATGTTCTTCAGAGTTCCGAAATACAACTGGTAAGCAAGAGGGTTTCTCCTCCTACTGACCTACCACAGTAAGTTCAATTGTATAAATTCATTTTTAGTACATAGGTGTGTCATTAGATAAAGTTTCTCTTTTATTTTTCTGATATAACTAACAAAAACAAAAAAAATAAGTTGGTTGTGTTCCCATGTAGATAGATGAATAAGGAGGACATCTACCAGATGGAGTCTTCTTTAAGTTTTTCTGAATCCTTAAAATTGAAAACATCAGTGAGAAGGAACTGGCCCGAGCTCGAGAAAAATCCACGTGACAGTATAAAGAGTTTTCTTTAAGTTTTTAAGACTCTTTAAAATTGAAAACACTGGAAAACGGGAACTGGCCCGGGCTAGAGAAAAATCCACGGGATAGTATAAAGAGTTTCCTTTAAGTTTTTCAGACTCTGTAAAATTGAAAATACCAGCGAGCATTAACTAATCTGGGCTCGATAAAAATCCACAGAAAAGTATAAGTTAGGATTATTATTGTTATTTTTGTAATAAAGAGGAAATGCCAGCAAGAGTTGTGATCACCTTGGTTTCAAAAGAAGAGGGTTCTATAATCTCAAAAATTGATCATCTATTTTCTAGAATACCCTCTTGTTATAGAGCTCTTCTTGCATTATTCCTATGAAAACTCAAAACTCCTAAGTTTTTGTATTTGTTCCATCTACATGTTTTTTCAATTGGATCTGATCACAGAACACCAGTTGTTTCTACAAGTCACTGCCACCAGAATCTGTGTCAAAAATATCTCAAGCACCAGAAAACAATGTTCATCTCTGTGCTTATCTGGTACCATTGGTCATCACAGCACTAAATCATCTCACTGTGCTTATCTGGTAATAAACCCCATCCGGTATTAAAGAAGGGACCCTGCGCTATTCCAGTACTAATTACAAACTCTACACACAGGTGATCCAGTACTCAAAAATATGGCACTCAGGTAATCCGGTACTCAGATGATCCTGTACTAATCTCAACTCTGCACACAGGTGATCCGATACTTAGATGATTCGGTACTGATAAGGATGTGACTATTAACTTTCATCATATTTCCAAGTTGTTGTTCAATTATTAGTGCTAGGACATGCAGATTCAACATTTTTTTCGTTTTATTAAAAGGAATTAGACTAAATATGCATTTAAAACATCTGGTCTCTCTTAGATCATGACATACCCCCTTTTCATGAACTTTTGTAAAATCCTCGACCACATTTCCGTAAGGAGAAGTAGTCCCTATTCCTCGAAATATTATGAGTGCAAGGTCATTATGTCTCTTACCGGATCAAACTCATACTTCCTCTGTCTATCCGGTAAATAAACCCCATAAACTTATGATTCACTACCGTAATATATGAAATGACATGAACCACATCTCTAAGAATATCAAATAATGATCCCATCCTATTTTACACTCACGAGTCCTGATCATAACAACCACACCCTTCCATGAATATTGTCTGACACCAATTTTCCCACGAGTCTGTAAGTCATTAGTGGATTTGACCTACCTCACCATATCATCATGACTATCGACGTGACCATTGTAATATACACTTCGATTTATAAATTCTCCTCTGGATGGCTCTGCCATCTAGATGAGCGTTATTTAGCATTGTTGTCACACCACCTACAGACATCCTGTGCCTTCGTATTCCTTGCATATTTTTCCCCGTCTGGTACTCTATCATAGTCTACATTTATACGGTACTCAATCCTCGATCCTCTATCTGTGCCTCATTCGCTGAGTGAATTGTTTAAGCTAGCATGGGGGTCGATAGGCATAAGCCCATATTTCAATTGTACAGGGAAACAACAGAATATTAGGCCTGCAAGGAAAAATATGAACAGGCAGGGTGGGTGCCATTTTTGGAAAAGTTTAAAGGCCATCATGAGGGAATTTCTCTTGCCTTTACACAAACATATGATGGAGAAAGTGTGCAGTTTGGAGACATGAAGCTAACAATTACAGAAGCCACTATAGCAGAAGCTACAGGTCTCCCTATGGTAGGTGAAAAGTACTTCAAGAGGGTCATCGTCGACAGGAAACTCTATCAAATATTTCTCAAACCAGAACATCAAGACCCCGATTGGACCAAGGGAATCCCTCGAAGCTACGTCAAAGAGGAATATTGGATGATGTTCATAAGTCTGCAAAAATTCCTCACCTGTGAAGGAAGGTATGCAGTAACCTTCATTTATCATTTGAAGCTTTTATCACATTTCGAGGGAGGACCACAAATCGATTTTCCTCACTTCCTATGGATGAGTTTAAAGAATATGGTGAGAGGGGTGAGGTCAGTTTCCAAGAAACCTGAAACTAGCCTTCATCACCATGGTTTAATAAAACTTCTGGTTGTTCATGCTTTGAGGACACAAGGTGGTAGTTGGAAACAATTACTCCAACAGAATTTCGCTCAAGAATGAATATCCAAATCTGTTGAAACACAGGAGGTAGGGATACACAGTGAGGGTTCAAGCAAGAAGGCAACGAAAGACAGAAAGAATGCATCAAGAAGAAAAGAAGACATTGTTATGCCCAGCTCATCTCAGCCCATTGAGAAATCAATGACTGAAAAGTCTATTGTATGGGAACCTACTACATCGAGGAAGAGGAAAGCCATCCAATCCCAGAAAATAAGTCCTACCTCGATTCAAAAAGACAAAAGACAAAAGGAACACTCTGATATAGGAGGACGATCAGACAACGCTCCTGAAGAAATCATGGAGGTGTCATTAGAACCAGCCAGCCAAGTAGAGAAGACCCCTGACCTCAACATCCAGAACAAGAAAAAAATTGCACAGTCTAAAGTGTCTAGTTCAGTCCTGTATCCTAAAGATCAACTATCACAAGGTAAGAAACGAAAGAATAAAGAGACAGATCAATAGGAGATTTTACATGAATCAGCGATCAAACCCCCTCCAGAATCCGTTAAGTAATTGGAAAACATCCCTGAGGTAGTTAATCGGTCTTCCCAGAAACTGGTTGGTGAATTGAAAGAAACTATTAAGGTGACAAGCATAAACAAAAATAAGCTCGAAAGGGAGAAGGCACAAAAGGAACAAATTCTAGAACCTATGCCTCAATCTTCCAAGATAGAAATAAAGGCTGGTCAGCAGAAGCAGACTCCAGAATTCACAACTCAGGAGCTGAAGATGAAAGTCAAAATGACATAGGAGAAACAAGTGTCCAGACCTACCACCGTTATTAAAATAAAGAAGAGGAAGTTGTTTGAGGAAAATTCTACCCCTGTCATCAATTTTAAAGAGGTCTCGCTCCCCATATGAAGGACTACCAGAAGCATGGCCAAGCAGGGGATAGTTCCAAATATACCTTATCTTCAAGGGGAACCCATGGATATTCCAAGTTCTCCAGCGAAAGGAAGTGGCTATGGAGCTACAGTGAGTGAAGCAGAAGGGTTGGTAACAGTAAGTGAGACAAAAGGGTTGGTAACAGAGACTTTGAGGGGATTAAGAAAAGAAAAATAAGCTCGATAGGAGGTGACTAAGGAGGCAATCACATCTAGCCTAGACAAGTCCCTGAACAAACAAAAATTGATAGAAAATATTGAGAGACTGAAGAAAGAAGTTGAAGAATACAAGGTATTGGACATGCATATCAAGGCAGAGAATGCACATTTGAAAGAATAGCATGCAGAGGTCTCTGCCAAACTCAACAAGGTATTGTGATTGATCTAGTACACTAGGGTAATCAAGAAGGAATTGAAGAGTGAAGTTTATGGTTTTAACATCCTGCAACCTGAGAAATGACAAAGAAGGATTCAATTTTGCAGAAAATTTTTGGGTATCAATTTTTTATGACGTTGCATGAGGACATGCAACACCTTCAGCACGGGGGAAATGTTGAGTCCCTATTTCGACATGTATAATGTCATATCTTACCTTGTTTCCGAGCCTTTTTGCCTATGTTATAAGCCTATACTTGACTATTTCCTCCCAAACACATACATAATGACCTTGTTCATGTTCACAAGAGGTAATTGATGATTTAAAGCATGTTTGTTTAACTTTCTTGAAATAATTCGATTAAAGTGTTTTATTTTGTATAGTCCTAATGGTTTGACTCATGAGCAAACTATCCAGTACTTGTGCCATTCTGGTACTACCAGTCATTGTGCAATCCGGTACCAAATCGATTCTGGTACCCAAGGAAGTTTTGATATGGTACTATCTGCTCCAAATCCATTCCGGTACCGAGTTATGCATTATTCCGGTACTGTCTGTTCTGTGCCCATTCCGGTACTCAGATTCGTGACTGTGTGTATTTCGGTACCAAAACCTCTGTTTCCAAAATGCGCCAGTTGGACCAATATGATGACAAAGATTTCGAGAAGGCAGTTGAACCAAAGATTCTAAATCGGTTTTCTAGATTACGAGAGACTCCATCACTCATTCACTTCGTGTCACGAGGATGGAGTCGATCCCTGAAGATTTGATGTAAACACCAATTGTAATATCTTTAAAATTGTTTAATGTTTATCCATAGATATTGATAGTATCATCTTACCTTCTATATAAGGAACATTGTATAGGTGATAGAGTGTGTGGATAATAAGGAATGTAATGAAGTCTGTTATCAAAACCAGATAATACATATCGTTTCTATGTATGAATTGAAGAACTGTTGATCAAATTTACCAGTTGAATTAATGCAAACGATCTATTATGTCAATTCCTGAGTATGAGTGAAACGTTTTAGTCTGTTACTTTCTTAAGAGGTTCCTTTTTGGTTCGGCAAGGGCCCACCGCCCCAACCAAAACCTCCCTGTATACATTTTGTGTGATTGTGTGAGTATTTTACAGTAGTGTGCATTAATGATCTTAAATCTATTTTCATAGTTCAGCATTGAGTTAATTGTTTCTGGATTGGTGTGAACAATCAGGTGCTAGATCAAATAGATATTTCATTCTCAAATATTGTAGATTTCCATTTAATTATTTGAGGTGTGGGATTGATATCTTTAGTTTGTGATTGCAATAGATTTAGTACATCAAGGAACCAAAAGACTCTATATCTCATCTTCATGCTCTGTAATGAGGTCTGTCATTTATGTTGAATGTTCCTTGTACTAGTTTGTTTGAATTGCATGAAGTTGGAATTGATTTTGATTTCAAGAGTGATTGGATTTGATTTCTATTCACTGTTTTGATTGCTACAAGAGACAAGCTTCTCAAGTTCATCTCTTTAATTCATGAGCCTGGAATGAACAAACTTGTTTCTCTAGGATAGAATCTTTTTGATTGGTTGTTTGTGTGAAGAAGTTTCATTATCAGTTTTCTCCTCTAAGTTCAAAGGTGTTTGAAGTATTTAGAAATCTTAGAAACAAAGTTTTTATGTTATTAATTATTTCCTATATGCAACAGACTTAGGTAGGTTACCTGTTCTCGGCACATATAGCGTAACAACTCTTTTGATTACGAATCCCGGATTGAAATTTAAATGAGTGTAAGATATATATTGAACATATTTATACACCAAAAAAGGAAAACATAGAGTTCCTCATGCATTAGGAGGGGATGGATTTACTAGCACGAGGAAAAGGTTTTGAAGAAAAGCGCAGAGCTTCCCCATGCGAATTAGAAGGGACGAATTTACCAGTTTGGTTTACATCACTTAAGTGATGTACAATAAACAACTCATTTTCCCCTAGCTTTCGGAGTAGTGTCTACACCAAGATAGAGTGCGTATTTGTTGGGGTTCAGATGCTTCAGCTTCCACTTTTTGGTGTGGAATGGGAACCCATAGAAAATAATCCTTCAAATCCATTTTCAATTCATTAATATGACATGATCACCATCAACTGTTGCAGGTCATAGAAAAGAAATGACTAGAGGAAGTATTAAATGGGAAGGTGTTAGATCCAGTCATAGTAATATTGCAAGAAACAGAAAGGATTACATCAATCCAACAGTTTATGAAGATTTAAATTGGCATAGTGTGAGTGTTCCTACACAAGAGAATGGAAGTTGCAGCAACACCTATATCACCTAAAGAAGGCATGTCCTTTATGTTTAACTACAACCCTTTGGTTGTTGGTAACACACCTATCGATCGCCCAGCTCAGAGGCACCAATTACAATAGGAAATAAGCTAACAATATCCAAGCACCAGAAAACTTTTTTTTTTATAAAGACGCAGAGTTGGAAGTGGGTAGTGGGAAGCACAAATTTAAGGAGGATTGCCAAACAAGGAAAAAGTTGTTAACTAAAAAACAAGAGTGTCGTTGTACAACAAAACCTGGTGGTGGAAAGGCTGAAGGTTGGGCTCCACAGTACCCTCTATCTAGCTATCGATTCGATCCAGGACATCCAGCACACTCATTCCAAACAAATCAAGCTGAGTTGAGAACTCTGAAAGCCTCAATATCCATGATCTACTTTAAAGCTCAACCTATCAAGGGTTTACCCATACAATTCAGTATTTCAATGGCCGATTAGGACTGTTAAATTTGGTCATGACTAAGTAAACTCATAATTTAAGTGTAAAAACAAACAGGGATCCTATTACCAAGAACCTCGATGCATACGCAGTTTAAAAGGGACCCCAATCTTTATTAGTTTCATGTCAGCGGTGAACCTAGGCATGTACTCTATTTATCTTATTTAATTAGCAGGAATTGATTGAGAATTTACAGGACAACAACTATCAATTTTCTTTTGGATTTGGACCAGTACGTAACTTGACAAATTAAATTGAATTTATAGCTCAATTAAGTGGGTCTTTCTACATCTCTTATTATAAAACAAAATTCCTTAAGAAAATTGAAATACAACTCCTATTAAGTGGGGTTTTCCACAGCTCTTATTATACAACAAAATTCCTTAAGCAAATAATTTCAAAAGAAAATACCTTAACCAGCGACAAGGATTTGAAGATGTTCTCTCGCGCCTGTGCATCGTCTAGCTCCCCGCTTACTAACCGATGAGACCTCACCGGTACCTCCCAGCCAACGCTAGGGGTACTATTCTTCCCCCTGAGCCCCCCGAGCCACAAAGGGGCCACGCACACATAAACCAAAGAAAATATATCTCCCAGCTCGCCTCACAAGGTCAAGAAACCACTCGTTACCCGAGTTTTGTATCCCAACTCCCACAAAAGAAATTCAATCAAGCTAAAATTTTGGCATCGTAACCTTACATAAGCCAGATGTGATCGATAATCCTCCCCCGCCATCCTTTTTACAGATTTTTCAAGTGATTAGTTTCCCAACCCCTCATTAGATTCCTTTTTCATTTATTTAATTAGGAAAAACCTCCCCCGTACACATGTCGTCTAATCCCCTAGTTGCACCAAAAAATCAATTTATTAATTAATTAAATATGCCTATTTCCCTCACCCACCAAAAAGCGTTCCTAAAAGCGTTCATCGGTGTCCCTTTATTCCCTTACATTTCTTAAATGACTTACGCCTTTCTTAAATCCTAGTTGAGTTCATAAATGGAAAGTTCCAAAGGCTAGATTCCTTACTAAGTTAGACATTCCCCTTTTTCTTTAAGTTTCCCCATTTCTTTAAGTTCCCCCCTTTTTAACTAAGTTCATAATTAGCAAGTTTAGAGAAAGAACCATTTACCCAATTTTTATAACTAAACCTTCATTAAAAAAAATTCTTTAATTAATAAAGATTGAATTTTCTTTACCCCCTTCTTATTATATGTCTAATTAATTTTTTTTGTTTGTTTAGAGGTTCTACTTACACCTAGGTTTTAAATTTACTAGGCTTGGCAACAGTTCTTAACGGAAAATTTGTTATTAAACTTTACTCATCTCATCATTCATTTTAAGGTCGGCCTGTTGGCAGCCAATTTAATTTTTTTAATTGCCCTAAAAAGCTGCCTACACCTATTGTCTTTTGAAATGACAAGTCATCATCGCATTTTGCAACTAGACATTTTATTCATTTCTTGCGACAATTCCAATTTGATTTCGATTCAGTTTTCACAATTGAAAGTGTGAAAACCCCTCCATCGTTATTTGGACTATTATCATCTTCTCGTTGATCTCATAAAAGGCACTTACCCTCGGTTTGTTATTAAGTGGCTGGAGTATTCTTTCAAACTATATCCATTTATATACTCTTACTTTGATTTCACGTTTTGATTAATAAGACTTTGAACATATTGAGTTATGGGTTATATTTGATTTCCTAAGGGTCATGATTGATGTTGGTTTTATATTATATGATCCTTATTGTTTTAAACCTTTGACTTATCAATTTTACAAAATCTTTGGTCATAATGTTTTATAAAACTTTGATTATATATTATGCTGTGAGTGCATGATCAATATATGAGTTTCGATTTCATGTTGAATGGCAAAGGTTTGAATTATAAATCATGATAGGGTAAACTTTTGGTTTGATTATATAAGTCTGAACTTATGTGATGGCACGATGAGATAGACAATTAACTTTGGGTTTTGATTATGATTTGGATCATTACTTGGTGTATGATTGTTTTATGAGTTTGATGGATATAGCCTGAAGTTATACGATGTTGCGTTGATTAACGTTGGGTTTTGATTGAATGGTTTTGACTTATGTAATGGCGCATTGATATAATATATGGTATGGCAAGTTGATACATTGTTAACTGCCCAAAGTAACGGGTTGGCCGATTCATATGGTTTAAACGATATTATGTGGATGGAACAACATTGTACTGCGTCATTATTATCCTACATGGCGATGGTAATCCCACCACCTTCGCACGCATAAAATTAATCCTTTCCTCTTTGAGCACTGCAGCTGTTAGCCGTAACCATTTTCGACCCTGTGTATTGTATTATTCGACTCAAACCCTACTATGCACAGAAGCCATGGCTCCAGTCATAAGGGCCGAGCCCAACGGTTGCCAAGCATTGCTAATGTTTGATGGAACTTATAGCGACCTGGAGAAATTTGGGTGGCTCCCGTTTATAAGGAAATTCGATGGTTATAACCCTATCGTGGCTCGGCAATTTGTGTTATCATTCGATGGCTGCCGAGCCAAAGTTGGGGACGTGCAACTGGAAATTAATGAACAATTTCTCAGCTCGGAAACCAGTCTGCCTCCTACGGGACAAAAGTGGTCGAAGAGTTGCAAGGTGGATGATGTCCCGTGGACATTTCTTTTCCAATCTCGGATGGTAAACTCATGCGACAAAGGTTTGCCTGCAAAAATGTTAAAACAGCGTTGGCATGACCTGCTAATGATAATCAAGCAATTCATTACTTGCGAGGGCAGGTACGGGTTCGTTTTCTTGTTTCATCTTCGTCTATTGATGGTTTTTATAGGCTATGATCTCAATATGCCCCACTACCTGCATAGAAGTCTGTTTAAGATGGCTAAAAGGTATAAACGCAGCCAGGCCGATACCAGCCTCTTCCATTTGGGGTTGATTAAAATGATTATGGTTTATGAGTTGGGGTTACGTCGTGATTGTTGGGGTGATTTTATCAGTCGTAACGGCTTTGAAGAATCAAACCCTCCACAGGTTGATAAACCCATGGTGACCGAAAGCAAGCCTATCCCTGTGCCTTACGACGTTTTGCTACCCAAACCTCTACCCGACCCACCTACGAACTTGCCCATGGCTGTGACCAAACAGGTCAAAATTGCTAAACCTGCAGACAAAAAGCCTAAAGCTAAAACTGGTGCTAATTCTAAAGGCTAGAAAAATGCTCGGTTAATCTCTCGCATGGCGAGAAATAAACCAAAAACCCCTGCCAACCAAGAGCCTATCGTGGTCAGTGAAGATTTTGATTCGGAGATTGAACGTTTTCTCACAAACGAGTATCCTTACTCAGAAGGCTTGTGTGACAAACCTCCTTATGACTTTGTCAATAATTTACCACCTTGTCTGCGGGATGATCCTAATTTTCCTGGCATTGAACTACCGCGTGGAACCCTCGGTGACTCATCGAAACCCTCTTTTGCTCAACCAGTTGTTCCACCATGCGATCAGTGTGGTTTATGGTTGGAGAGGTACTACCTAGATGTGTCGATGTTACAATCTAGAATCCATGCTTTGGA
>SNQJ01S0017723.1:16378-51438 GCA_010110895.2 Picea sitchensis
AAGTGTTCGACCTCAACACCCTTATTCACACTTGTTGAATGTACTTGATACCTTGACACCTACTTTCATTATCGGTGGGTTGTCTCGTGTTTGTTAACGGTATACCTTAATGACCAGTAATCAAATGAACTCTCATTGTGTTCGACTTCAACTCCTCTATTCACATAATGTAGACTTGTACATTCAGCAAATAGTGTACAAGACCTTCAGTTTACAGTAGCAGCATCCCATATCTATCGTTGTCTTTCATTGGACCAGTACCTATATGACTTCAATGATCATGGAAGATCAGATTGTACTCCATTATATACAGATATCTTCAGTTGATTTTGAGACTGAACTCCACTATGTCTTGTTCATGACTATGATAGCCTATGGCATATGTCCACTTTGTATTCATGGCCATGAACAACTATTTGATATATATATCCACATGGATCTCCAATGTAGTTCAGATTGGCAACCATGTGTACAAATTCATCATGAATTGTAATATTCTCATGAGTAACTAGTACTTCCAGCTGAGTCTTCATTACTCCACTTCTGGGAATTATAATGTATTTCAGCCATTGCAGATACTCCTCCGACCTCACACATTAGGGGGCATATGTTATAGTAGATTTTTCCACACTCCATGCATCTTGCTTTGATGACCTTTCATTTCCCTCTATAGACTTCATTTCCCATTTTTTTGTTCACTCTAGAGATAAAAATACTCATTTTTATACATGTACACGACCTGCCAGTTATACAGCTAACATATGTACGTGGGTTGCTCCATTACAACCCACGTACATCGGTTTTGGTGCTCAAAAAATAAAAATAAATGCATCATGTTTCCATGCCATGTCACAAGATCTATGATCCTTGACCTTCCATATACTGGAAACGCTTTGACTCGACCCTTCAATTCCATTTGGAGGCTATAAATTGAGCCATATACAAGCCTTGGAGACATTCAATTAATCATAGAGAGCAAAGACACTCTAGAGAAATTTCACCTCAATTGAGTTTGCATCCCTTTGTCCTTGAAAGTCTGAACTTTTTATGTTCAACCCCCAAGATCTTCCTATCTTGTGATGGAGAACCTAGTTGACTCCTACATGTGAGCTTGCCTTTGTGGAGGATTGAAGTGGTGGAGGCCCAGTTGGAGGGACTTAGTTTCCCGGTTCTGATATGTGCCATTACAGAAGTTTTTCACCTATGTACTTATGTTGATTACATTAATAGAAATACTCTTTTCTTGTCCAATTGATATCTTGCAAATATTTCTATTGCTTTCCATGGGCGTATTTGTTATGTATGTTAATGGATTATGCTAATTTCTATGCTAACATTATATATAATTTCCACATGCTTGTGTTTCTTGGTTGTTGAGGACAAATTGCAGGTATAAAGTTTTGGGTCGTGTGCTCAATGACGGTCTTCTTCGAATGTCCATACGAGGTAGGCTTCTAGTCTCCTCTCGTTAGCATTTAATTTATACATCATACTTGATATTAGAGTTGATTTCTGGGTGTTGTTCCATCTATTGTGGTTTTCCCCTAGCCATAAAGAGATTTTCCTCTTAACAATTAATTATTATTATTACATTATTAAAAAAATATTCTTTTTTTTTTCTTTCCCATATGTAATAAAATCCCTCTCTCTTATCTAAATAACAATGTCTAAACATTCTATACATATAATAATGTAAGAAGATATTTAGTGTTCTTCTCCATCTAAAACTCAATAAAATCCCTCCATCTTATCTAATGATGATGTAATAACTTAAATTATATATATATATATATATATATATATATATATATATATATAATAACTTAAACCTTTGTATATAATCATGTAATAAAATGGCATTGAGAATTCTTATAATTGAGATTTTTAATTTCAAAAAATATTAAAAAAATGGAAAAATTATAAATTAAGTGTAGCGGTAGTTTAACTGTTTTATGTTTTGGCCCTTTTCCAAGGATATTTTATGTTTAATTTTGCTCAAAATTTAGCCAGAAAGTGTTGGATCTACAGATTTGAGTGATTAATTTTGTATAATTTGAGTGCCCCTTTACGTAGTCAATCTTAAAAGAATACAAACAATCAATCCGATGTAAATTAATCCAATGATTTCTAATTAATAATAATAAGAATAATAAGAATTGAAAAAATAGCGATCAAGTTAAGTTATTATAATATTTATATCGCATATTACATATTGTTTGTTATAAATGTACTCATTGTAGAACTTATTCTATTGCAAATCATAAACGAAATGAGGGGTTCCGTAAATTATTTTCAAGAGAGGGTTGTTATAGTATGAAACCCGTTATTGTTTAATTAATCATTTTATTCAAGGTTTTAAAGATGCACTTGTTTCTTCCAAAACTATGCCAATTCGATGTTGCAAGAGAGGCTAGGGTTGAAGCTATGCTAGGGTTTCATGTTTACAGCACATTAGGATCTATGAATCCTTTGATCAACTACCTTATAATGCAGGGGATCTTCCTTGCAGAATAGACAGTTGATCGCCCTTACATGGCCAAGGCGGAGGGGGTGCAAACCCCCTCATATAGTAATGTGGTTGCTAATGAACAATCACGAGCAAAGTGTAAGAGGCCACCATTTGAGCCACCGCCTCACCTTTGGGAGAAAATTCTTCAGGAGGAGCTTCGATCTAGAAAGACAATCGAGGTTGAAGCAGAAACATCTCATCTAAAAGTAACTCATATGTGGGAACTAGGAAAATGCATCCCATAGGACTCTACAACACCAAGGTATGTAATTAACTCATCCATAGTGGGGAACATACTCAGTTCATGAAGGACCATGCCCTAATAGGGAATTTTTTAGGATTATGGCCCTCAAAGCGTGATTTAATCAGATGGATCAAAACATGGTGGAATCCCAAAGGCCACTATGACCTTTAGTTAGGTTCCAAGAGTTTTTTCACGATTGTATTTTCAATCTTGAAGATAAAGATTGAATCTTCGAAAATGGTCCATATTTATTCAAATTTGCAGTCCTATACCGGAGATTCTGGACAGATTTCTTTAGCCCAGAAAAATAATACTTCTCCTTTGCACCAGTACAGATCTGACTCTATTCCTTTCCATTGGAATTTTGGGGTGAAGAAATCCTTACAGGCATTGGAAACACTCTTGGTGTATATGTCAAGTCTTCAGAGGTTATGGGACAAATAAGGTACACTTTGTATGCTTGTATCTGTGTCTACATGAACATTTCCAAGACTTTACCAGGCTCCCTAACCTTAGAATACCAAGATGAGGAATGGGTACAGACCATAGACTATGAGAATATTCCCTTTCGATGCGGAAGTGCCATGAGCATGGCCATCTCTTTAGGGATTGTCCCCTAAATAATCCTCCACGCCAAGCCGAGGAAGCGTAAGGCAAACAAAAATATGGATTCGCCCAAGTGTAGGGAAGGAAGAAGCCCAATCAAAGAAAATCTAGCCAAGGACAAAGCAAGAAGCCATCCACAAGTAACTCCTTTGAAATTTTAAACCAGTTATCGGACTCTCATGAGGTGGAGAACCCACTTCAACACGAAAATAATGTCAACAAAAAAGGCAAAGCAAAGGAGATTCTGGAACAAATTATGGAAGATATCACACAACCTAACACCTCAACATAGCTTGAGGAGGATCAACTCATAAAAGACTGTGGGGAAATGGACATGATCATGGATGAAAGAGATCTAGTAGACATAGATCTATAATGGCTCAAGGAATCCTATAACAAACAAGAATTGCAAACCCTTCCTTCGGAGAAATTATGCAAGGTTCACAAAGTCTATCTTAACTCAACAACGAGGGAGACATCTCGATCTGGGAGCGGATTGGGAATCCACCCGGATCCACACAAAGACTACAGGAAAACATCTAAAGAGGGGAAAAGACAGGGATAAAAATCAGCACAGCAACTCATCCACGGGATAGGAAGCTTTATGATCAACTAGGGGCATGTCCAAAGGCTTACCGAGGGTTTCTTCTCCCCCCCTCCACCTTCATAATGAAGATTCTCTCTCCGAATGTTAGAGGTCTAAATGAAAGAACTAAACAAAGAATTATCCAGAATTGTATAATGGTAGAGGAACCAGATATTCTCTTCCTTCAAAAAATAAAGTGTGTAGATAGCACTCCAGAGGATGTCTTTTCAAGATGTTGGTGACATAGTAGTTTCATTTATAATGAATCAGATGGAGTAACAGGAGGAATCACTATCTTATGGAACCCCGCAACTATAATACTAGATAGTTTTTATACCACTTCCTAGACTCTCTCTGCTCACTATCAAGTTATTGGATCCAACAAAGAGGGGATAGTTAGAATGCTTATGGCCCTCAAACACCACAAGAAAAAGATAACTTCCTGAAAATCCTATCAGCCTTGGGAAACCTAGTGGACTAGTTTTGATGGATTATAGGGGGAGATTTTAACATCATCCTCTCCTTAGAAGAAAAGAAAGGAGGTAACCGAACACTGAATAAGAATAGTGAAGGCTTTCAAAAAATAATAGAAGATTTTCATCTAATTGATATTGAATCTAGGAATGACACTTTCACTTAGACCAATAGGTGCTCTGGTGCATATCAGGTAGCTTGTCGACTAGACTGCTTCCTCGTATCAGAATCCCTAATTTTGGAAGGACCCCTAATTGAAGCAAGCATCCTCCCCAATTCTATATCAGATGATTGGCCATTTCAGTTCTGGATTGATATTGTCAGCGTCCCCAAATACAAGCCTTTCAAGTTTGAATTTTTTTGGCTTTCTCATCCAGATTCTCAGGAGCATGCCAAAACTAGGTGGGCAAACTCTACAATCTCACATGGATCACTCATGCATAGATTCCAACAAAAGTTGAATAATTTCAAACAACATCTTTGAGTTTGGAATAAAAATGTGTTTGGTAACATATTTTAGGCTCAACGATCTCTAGAACAACGCCTTGAGGAGATTCAAAAAGAGTTTATATCCTAGGGTCACTCAGATTCTCTGCAAGTGGAAGAGGAGATTTTAAAAAATAAATTGGAGGAAATATATAAGCAATAGGAAATCCCCTAGCTCCAGAAATTAAGAGTACAATGGATCAAGGAAGGAGAAAAGAACACCAATTTCTTTCACCGCTCTCTGATCCACTGAAGATATGTCAATCCCATTACCAGATTGGAAAATGACCAAGTCCAACAAATTATGGACCATGAAGGAATGGAGACTCAACTCATCAATTATTAGAGGAATCTACTTTTTGAGTTGATCCCGGATAGATCACAAGCCATACACAAAATCACCCAACACATTCCTTCTCTCTTTTCCTGGGAACAAAATGAGGCACTCATGAGACCCATCACAATCGAGGAAGTGGATTAGGCAATGAAGGAGATGTTGGAAGATAAGGCTCCAGGTCTTAACGTCTTTGCAACTGACTTATTCCACCACTACTAGCCAATGGTTCATGAGGAAGTCTGGCAGTTAGTTGAGGAATATCGAACCTCGAGAAAATTTCTACCAGCGCTTAATGCTAATTTCCTCACTCTCATTCCAAGGGAGGAAAGGGTCTCTCAACCTCAACAGTACAAGCAAATCTCTTTGTGTAATGTGGTCTACAAAATAATTACCAAGGTAATAGCCTTTAGAATCAATCCAATCCTCCCATTCATCATCTTTAAGGATTAGTCATGCTATGTCGAAGGGCGCCAAATTTTGGACAGTGTCATCTTGGCGCACAAGGTAATTCATTCTCTCAAATCTACCATATCTCCAGGTATGCTCATCAAACTTGATCTCACAAAAGAATTTGACAGATTAAGCTGGAAATACATCAATTCTCTTCTTCCTGCTTTTGGTTTTAGAAAAGAATGGGTAAACTGAATTCTCAACCTCACATATTCAACATTATTTTCCATCCTTGTAAATGGTGTCCCTTCTAAGACATTCACTCTCTCAAGAGGAATTTTCCAAGGGGATAGCATCTCCCCCTTCCTCTTTGTCATTATGGCTGAGAGACTAAGCCGATACATTAAAGACTCTATTACGGAAGGATCCCTTCATGGCCTATCTTTACATGGCATCCAACCAACTGCCTCCCACGGTTAATTTGTGGATGATACCATGTTGATGGGCATGCCTACAACATAGGAGTCCCAATATATAAAAATTATCTTATATGATTTTAGTGAAGCCTTGGGTACCTCCATCAACCTTGCTAAGTCTAAGATATTTTTCTTCAATACCCCTTTAGCTATTCAAAATCACATTTCTCGCCTGCTAGGCATTCCTCGAAGTTCCCTTACATCCAAATACCTTGGCATTCCCCTTGTTGATTCAGCTACTTGAAATATCTCTTGGGACCCTCTCATCCAATATTTAACCAACCGCTTGAATTCTTGGACCTTTCGCTCCCTTAACATTGTTGGTTGCCTTGTGATCATCAAGTTTGTTATCCAAGATATGCCCATATATATCTTCTTTGCCCTTGCTGATCCACAATCTATGCTTAAATTCATTCGCAATCTTCAAAGGAAATTTCTCTAGTAGGGTCACAAATCAAGAGGCAAATGGGCCTTGGTTAACTGGGACAAACTATGCAAACCAAACCTTAATGGTGGTCTTGGGCTTCGCAACCCATGCATGCTAAATGAAATAATCGAAGCCAAAATATGGAGATGTTGGATAAAGCATCTGAAGGAGTTATGGGCGCAACTATGGAAGCAAAAAAATGCCCCACACATTGAAGAAGCCAAGCTTATAAGGATGAGTGAACCGATTCCAAGATCTAATATCTAGAATGTTGCTTGGCACAATTTCCCCCTCATTGAAGATCATGCCTTCTAGGAATTACATGATGGATGAGAGGCCTTCTTCTAAACGGACTCATGGCAACAATTAACACCCTTACTATCTTAGGAAAGTTTGCATCACCTCCACGCTCAAATGTGAAACTGAGACAACTTAAAGGTTGAGGACTTATGGAAAGCAATGCCTCGTCCCCCTCAATGGAGAGAATGGAAAGTCTTGCATAGAGACCGCGATCTTCCAACAAAATGCAATTTAGAGCCTTGGTAGGAATCAACCACGCTGAGGAATATCCAAATGAGAGATGGAGCGTACATTCTGCGTTGGGGCCATTCCTCCCTTGGCACTTTCACTATCAAATAAGCCTACAATCTTAAGGCCCAATTTCACCTCCATCCAAAGGAACAAATTTTTCATACAATATGGAAATCGAACCTCAGGCCGAAGGTCTCCACTTTCGTTTGGGTTCTTGTCCAGAATCATATTTTAACCTGGGATAATCTAAGGAAAGGGGGATTCATTGGACCCTCATCTTGTCCACTCTGAACAGAGCAAGAAGAATCCATGGAGCATCTCTTGAACCAGTGCTCCTTCATTTTAGGAATTTGGGACAATGTGGCACAAATCATGAGGAAAAAATATAGAACAAGGGACAACATCATCCTCACCATTGAGAACCGAAGACTGATAGTTTTAGACAATCCATTTCTTTATAGAATTTGGCACTTTTTTCCTGTCTTTTTTGTATGGAAAATTTCGAAGGAGAGGAACATACGATTCTTTTGTTCCAACCATTCTTCAATATCCTACGTTTGGTCTAAGATTTATGAAAACACTTAAGAAACTGTAAGATCACAACAATGGGTTGGAGATGACCTCTCTTGCAATCCTAGTGAAATCATCATCCTCTCCAAATGGCACTTAAATATTGATCCAAATCACCCTCAATTGAATCCCATACCTCATCCCATGCCAACTCAAATCCCAATCTATTGGCAATGCCCACCTCATGGATTCCATAAGATGAATTTTGATGGAGTGTCTAAAGGTAATCCAGGGTCGACGGGTTTTGGTGTGGTGATCAGAGATAGAAGTGGACAAATTATTCATATCATGGTTGTCGGTTGGGGTCTGATTCAAAAAACTCTGCAGATCTATGGGGTCTTCTTCGACGAATTCAATTGGCCTCTCAATTAGGTCTAAACCAACTCGTCATTGAAGAAGATTACCAAATAATCATTTCATTGGCCACCCAAATCTTGCATGGTTTTGACCCTGCAAAAATCTCTCCCAATTTGCATCTCCTCAATTCTCTCGAGACCCTCAAATCCATCTTACAACTGAACCTCATTCTCATCCCTTCCCATGTCCGTAGAGAGGCGAACAAAGTCACTGAAAAATTATCAAATAAAGGGGTCTTATTAAATAAGTAGACAGATGTATAGATTCCAACCTTAGGCCAACCCCCCTCTTTCTCAAACAATGTTTAGATCTAGCTCAATCAAACTACAACTCCCGATATGGGGTGACACTTGGCACACCATGAAATTAATCAGGATATCCCTACTTGCAGCCGCGCATGCCTTAGTCCCATCTCCAAGGTCATGCATTAATGCAGGGTCCTTCAGTGGAAGATCTCATCTTATGGAAAACTAAATGTTCTAGATATCAATGATGGTGGGCTCTGATCAAAAGGGTATAGTGGATACAGAAGGCATCACCTCCATATTAATAGCTTCCTTTAAGGCTTGGTTTAGCATTATTTCTTTGCACCACCCTGTGATTTTAGCTCTTCTTTTTCCCTCTACTTTCTTCTCTAGATTTGAGTCTTCTCTGGCAAATCCTTTTTGCACTCCTCCCTAGCTTATCCCTCTCCCTCTTTGTGCCATGCCTTGGGAATGAAGCAGAGCTCGGTGAGGCTCAAATTACTACCGCTATCTAGCAAGTCATCATCCTCTTCCATACCATTATTCAAGTGCCTCTTGCATGTCCTCCCTCCCCTCTTTCCCTTCTACAAAGGTGCCAAACATTGAGAATGATCGTTGTGAAGAGGAGGTCTAGGGTTATGCCATTATTGAGGAGGAAATATCGCATGCTCCTCTCTAGGATAATGTACTAGCCTTTGCACAACCTCTTGAAGGAATTGCACAGTTAGAAGAGTATGTTCCACAGGCCAATTTATCCCAGGTTCAAGCAGAAGGTGACCAAGAGATGGTAGGCCATGTCCTTCCGTGTGGCTTTTCAAAGGAGCATCTTCAATTAATATTCGATATTCTCTTAGATGTAGCAAACTATCAATTTCAACAAGAAAACATAAGTTGCAAACTGGACGCTCTCATTGACTCTTTATCAGTCGAGCTTGCTCTTCAACGTTGTCTCGAGTGAAGTCAACCCTATATTTTTTACCCTGCATGGAATTATCCTCCTCATGGCGAGGGTGGAAATAGTGCTTTTGGAGTATGACTCTCAATTCTTGTCTATGGCTTCAATTTTTTCTTTTATATCAGTTTTGGTAGGCTTCGATTCTTGGAGGCATATAAGCCTCTTTTGTAAAATTTATAATGATTTGAACATTTTAGCTCTAGCACTTTGGGTAGATATGGACAAACCTCACAGGACCTAGCGTTGGTTCTAGTTTCCAATGTCGGCAGGCCATTCACCAGGTCCTCTAGCTCATGTATGGTTTTCAGTTTTTTGAGGTAATATTAATTATTTAGCTTACAAAAAACAATTCTACGCCAATTCACTAGTATTCAATGTTGTGATTGCAACTCAAAAAAAAAAGAGTTAAGGACAAAGCTACTTCACTTGAAAATTTTAATTTGAGTAACTGCCCATCCTAGATTCCTCGTAGTTCGAGTAATTTACACAAATAATTTGGAACAAATAAAAACAAGAAATCTGATGTAAATTAATCCAATGATTTCTGATTAAAATAACAAGTCATAAACGAAATGAGGGGTTCTGTAAATTATTTTCAAAAGAAGGGTTGTTATAGTATGAAGCTCGTCCCTCTGAATCGAGTGCCACTTGTTGTGATCGAGGACTATGGGAAGGATGTGGTGGTGGCATGTCATGTCTTGTCCGACATGCCACTTCCACATGAGAGTGATCATGCTAGACATATGGGTATTCACTTCATGGAGCAGGGGTAGCTGGGAAAGGACCAACAGGATGATCTTCGGACAATAAAAATTTAAGTTGGAATTCATGATTGTTAATGGTCCTGCCATCTCTGTACATTTCATTCTTTCCATTATGATGATAGTTGGTTGGTTAAGCATGGCATAGAGGTGCCCTATGGCTCACTCTAACCCTTTTTGTTGGCTTATGTTTGACCTCTGGTTCACACCTGAAGTGATCAATGTGTCTTCCTGAGTTCATTCCTGGTCCTTTTTTATCTTTCCCCCAAGCGCTTCCATGCCTCTACGTGTCACCTGAGTGAGGAAGACTCCAATCCGCCAGCGGTGGAAGATGCATATTTTTATGTTGTGTCTGTGTTGGAAACTTGGTCAATATTGAGAGGGGGGTTGAATCAGTATTGGTTAATTATTTAAAATTTTCAGATAATTTTAACTTATTAACAACAATTGATCAACAAAAGTAAACTTGAATATAAAATCAACACAATAATACAAGTTACAATAATTATTGGGAGACACCAATCTCCTTGTTCATGGCTTCAACCCTAAGAAGCACCAACTCCCTTGTTTTAGGGCACCAACCCTAGGAAGCACCAAATCCTTTGTTTAGGTAGCCAACCCTAGGAAGCACCAACTCCCTTGTTTAGGGCACCAACCCTAGGAAGCACCAACTTCCTATCTTCAAAATTTAATCAGTAAAGGACATTAGTCCTTCCTTGCTCCACCCTTCCACCCTCACTTCATAAGTATCTCCGTCTTTCTTCCTTGGACTCTGCATTTTTTTTTTATCTTTTGATGTACACCACTGAGACACTTTCCTTTCACCTTGTTTTTATGCTTATATACTTTCCAAAAGGTACAAGGTTGAACGATTGTGTCTTTTATTAATGAAATTTTGCACCCCTTCATTTAATTAACACAAATGGTGATTTTATTAATTGATTTTCGTACACAAAATTAGACATTTATTTCGTACGAATATTCTGGAGTGTTGGAAACGAATTTTAAAATTATACAACATGGGTTTTGTGTAGAACATGCCCAATTAGCTAACTTGTAGCTCATTTCCCCAGAAAATGTGTGAGGTGGCCGGTACCAGCAGTTCTTTGAAAGCAACTTGCTCGGATTTTCCTTTCGTCGTCAGATTCTAGGTCAACTTCAGTACATTTTTACATTTTCATGAATGTCTTAAATAGACCTCCACATGTCTCTGTTGTTGATGACTGTTAAAATCAACTTGTAAACATTTTACTTGATGGTGGATATTAAAATTGTTTCCCTCTCAACTGCTAGTCACTAAAGATTCGACTTTGGTCTCACCCTTTTTCGTATTTCCTTCCTCATTCGACCGACAAACATCTTTTTGGTCGACTCAACTAGGAGACATTTCGACTTGAGTATTTCGATTTTGGTCAACCCAACTTTCCTTAGCCTTGACCCGACTTGTACTTCCCAATTTAAGTTTTCTTTGACTTCGACCATTAGGTTACATTACTTAACTTCTACTCGGGTCGACTCGACTTAGAAGAAAACTGACTTGTAATTCAACTTTAGATCGACCCGACTTGCTTCGGTTTTGACTTTGACTTCTTCTAATTATTCGACTTCGACCTTTGATTTCTTTGACCTCTTTGATTTTGACCCTCGATTTCTTTGACTTCGACCTTGGACTTTTTCAACATCTTCAACTTCAACTTCTTGTTGATACTTTTATACCATAATTATTAACATCTACTTGATTCTTTTTGTTTCAATTCCAATACCAACTCCATGCCCAACATTGACCATATTGGTCCTCTTTGTCATCAATGTCAACCCCCATAATACAAGGTCCAACAGTTTGTTCCTCGGGGAGCTCCGGCTTCCATGTTGACTCTAGAAGAGGATGTGAAGATTATACAAGTTGCCCAGGAAGATAAAGACATCGATGTGCAATTGGGGGATATTATTTCGGACATGGGTTGCATACAGACAAGGGAATCCAAATTCTACAGGACTTTGGATTTGTACTGGCACACTAAGACCATGGTTTCTCAAGGAATGCTTCAAAGGGACCAATACTATAGGAAATTTAAGCAACATCTGGAGGCATTGGAAGACCAGAACAGGTTGCTCATTACAATGGTTTCCTGGTTAGTTAAACGTAATGGAGGTTCTTTTCAAGTTACTCGGGATGGTTTTCTGCAAGTTGGGTGTTCTCTAGATGTAGTACTCAAAGCCAACACATCCTCACCTACTTCTCAGGTGCCACATTTCCTTGATTAAAAGTGACTTAGTATTTTTCGGTCGAACTCTATATGGGTCATTTTATGTTCAGATATTCAAGTTTATCTTATATAGTTATCTAGCTTACATGTTATTTAAATTCATAGACTTCTGGTTGTTAATAATCATAATTGATTATAATTTTGGTCTAAGTCTTGTCTCGGTTTCCCTCCTTGGGCAAACCAACAAACATAGGTTTTTTTGGGTTCTTCTTGAAAATGATATCTGGAATATTTGGGACAACAAACATGTTTGTACATTCTGTTAATAGTTGAATAGAAAATACTTAGTTACAAAAAAAAAGTATGAAGCACGTCAATGTTTAATTAATATTTTTATTTAAGGTTTCAAAAATGCACCCATTTCTTCCAGGTCCATGCCAACTCACCAGTTTTCAACGCTGTGATTACAACTCAACATAAAAAGAGTTATGGACAAAGCTACTTCACCTTAAACCTTTAACTCAAGTAATTGCTCCTTTAAATCCAATAACTTCCCAACAACGATCCATTGTTCAAAACTCCACAACAATGATCCATTGTTTGGTGATGCATTGTTCGATGATCCACTGTTCAATGATCTAGGGTTTAGCAATGCAATAGATTTGATATGCAACGATTAGGGAATTTTATATGCATGGATATATGCAACGAATTTGAAACTCATTGGCACGTAAAGTGAAACGTCCAGGACAGGGAGTGTAGGTAAATGGAAATGACCACTCCAGCCAGCACCATCCAAACGTAGTCAGAAGAAGTATACAATTGGCCATGATTATTCTATGCCTGTTGGTATTCATAAAGGAAAAAACCATAAAATAAAATAAAACATAAAAGAAAAAAGCACTCCACATTAGGTTTGGAGTTTGATCTTATCCCCCATTTTCTGAAGATGACAAAGGATATTCATAATTCATTAAATCTCGGCCATCCACGTAATATTTATTATTTAAATAACCATATTTTGGAACCCTATTTCCGATATAGAAACGCCTATATGTATAATTTGATAAATGAATATTTTAAAGGTGATCAAACACTTTAGTTCATATTTTATCCCCAAGAAGCGGAATCCCCAAACCACAGCAGGATGAGGATGGGTTTATAAAACCAAACCCCAGAAGCAGAGAAAACAAAAAGTAGAGTAGAACCCCAACAGGAAATAACCCAGAGACCCAGAATAAAACATAAGGACGGGACAAAACCAATAAAGGGGCAGAAAACGAAAAGGATTCGGCAAAAGCTCAAGAAGTCATAGAACAAGCAACAAACGAGCCCAATGATCAGCCAAGTAATAAGAAGGAATAGGGGAGTTGCGCAACCCTGATGGATGGAGAAATCAGAGACGACAACACCCCCATGCAAGAAGCAGAGGGAGATGCGGAAATGACCCCAAGCGAAGTAGGCATAGAAGATCTTGATCTTAGAGACCTTGTGGAAAGGGAAGGGATAGATCTCCCGAACATACTGGAGAAATGGAAAAGATAGGGAGTAGACAATGTACCAACATAGTAACTTGACCGCATCCAGTACCTGTTTCTCCTAAGGGAGGAAGCCAAAGCTAGAGGACTAAAGCGCACACACAGGGAGATTGGACACCTAGGAGTCAAAGCCGGCGAGGGACAACTACAACTCTCACCCAAGTAGATGCGAAGGAAAAAAGGAAGGAAATCAAATAGCGTAGACCTACAAGAGCTTGGAGCGCTACTGATAAACTCAAGTAAGATCAAGAAACTCTTCCCCAACTCCACCCCACATGTTTAAATGAAGGTTATAACTTGGAATATAAGAGGCCTAAACAACCCAAGAAAGTAAAGAATCCTTAGAAATAGACTAAAGCAAGAACAATCGGATCTCTGTTTTATTCAAGAGAAAAAATGCAATACAGACAGAATGGAGGCAATCGATAAACAACAATGGCACAAGTACAAGATGGTGGCTATCGGAGGCCACCAAATGGCAGGAGGTATTCTCACCTTGTGGAACCCACAAGTACTGAGCCTAATAGCAGTCAAAGCGACCAGGAACACCCTTACAGTTCGCATGCAAATCATTGGAAACACAGAGGAGATTCTATGCACTAATGTGTATGGGCACCAGGTGTCAGAGGAAAAGAGAGGAATGATGCGAGACTTAGAAGATCTTAAAACCTGATCCAACAACCTCCAATGGATCTTGGCAGGGTCCTTCAACATCATCACGTCACTTGCGGAGAAAAAACAGGTACAAGAAGATTGGATAGGGATGCGAAAGAATTCTCAAAGTTCATAGACACAACGGAGATGGTAGACCTCAAAATTAATAATGGCCAGTTCACCTGGAACAATAAACGGATGAACCAGTATCAGGTAGCAACAAGACTCGACAGATTCCTAATATCAGAGTCAATAATTATGTAGGGGATAACCTTAGATTACAACATCCTCCCCTGGGGGGGATCTGATCAGTGGCCAGTGCAACTGGAAGCAGGTTTCCACACCACACCAAAGAACAGACCCTTCAGATTTGAGAACTTATGGATTGAACACCCGACTTTCAAGGAAAGAATCAAACAATGGTGGCAAAAGGAGCAACCAGAGCAAGGGACAAGGATGTTCAAACTCTATAAGAAACTAAAGTATATCAAATATAGGCTCAAGGAGTGGAACAAGGACACTTTTGGGAATATAAACCAAGAGAAAAACAACATAGAACAAAAAATGAAAAAACTCCAGGAAACCTGCATTTCGGAGGGCTATATGGAGGAACGGAAAAAGGAAGAGATCCAGATGACCCAGGAATGGGAAGCTCGATGCCAGCAGGAAGAAACACTTTGGCGACAAAAGTCTCGTATCAGATGGCTAAAGGAAGGAGAACGAAACACCAAGTTTTTTCATAGAACAACCATGGCCAGAAGAGCCCATAACAAAATCATGAAGATTAAGGACCGGGATGTAATAGAGCGAGAGTCACATAAGGAGATCAAAACTACTCTGGTAAACCACTTCCACAGGATAGCCCAAGAGCCCAACCAAGATAGAACGAAGGCCATACAAAGGATAATCCATCATATCCCATGCATTGTCACCGAGGAACAAAATAACAACCTGAACACACCCATTGTGGAGGAGGAAATTGACCAAGTACTCCACGAAATGCCCAATGGGAAAGCCCTTGGTCCAGATGATTTCACAATGGAGTTTTTCAAAGCCTGTTGGGAAATTGTCAAACATGACATTTATAGGGTAGTGGAAGACTCTAGAAGGTCAACCTCCATTCTAAAAGCGCTAAATGCTATAATGATTACACTAATCCCCAAAGAAAATGAAGCAAAAACCCTTGATCGTTACAAACCTATAGTGTTGTGCAATGTGGTTTATAAGATAATATCCAAAGTTATAGCAAACAGATTGAAACCCCTCCTACCCACTTTGGTCTCACAAGAACAGGTAGGCTTCGTGGAAGGAAGAAAAATAATGGACAATATCATCCATGCCCACGAGCTTATCCACACCCTGAAGCTTCAGAAGAGAGGGGGAATGATAATACAACTGGACCTAGAAAAAGATTATGACAAAATTAGTTGGCACTATATGGTAAAGACTTTGGAAGCCTTTGGTTTCACCCAGCACTAGATCAACTGGATAGTCAGCCTAGTATCCACAACAAGCTACTCAGTACTAATAAATGGAGCCCCTGCCAAACCTTTCTAGCCCACGAGAGGCATCAAACAAGGAGACTCGTTGTCCCCCTTCCTTTTCATTCTGATGATGGAAGGTCTCAGTCGAAGCATAAAAAGCGCAACTGCAACAGCTGAAATAACAGGTATCAAACCTTTCGAAAATTTCCCTACTTCCACACACCAACAGTTCGTGGATGACACCTTACTTCATGGCATACCCAGGGTCAAGGAAGCAAAAGCATACAAACGAATCCTAGAAGATTTTGGGGAAGCCTCGGGTGCAAAGATCAACCATTCCAAATCTACGATCTTCTTCTTCAATATCAACCCCGCAATCCAAAGAAATTTGGCCAACATTTTGGGATTTGAATGCAAATAAATCCCAACTAAGTACTTGGGCATTCCCCTGACAGACAAAGCTTACAAAATGTGAACTTGGGAAGGAATAATAAACAAATTACAGGAGCGGGTGAAAAACTGGACGTACATATCCCTCGACCTAGCCGGAAGACTTATTTTGACCAAGTCTGTTTTGCAAGAAATTCCAACCTTTATGATGTTCGTTTTCCCAACCCCTAAGGGGATACTACAAAAAATAAGAACCATCCAAAGGGACTTCCTGTGGCGAGGAGTGAAAACAAGGAAAAATTGGGCTCTGGTGGCTTGGGAGAAGGTCTGTAAACCAAAAAGCAAAGGAGGTATGGGGCTACAAGACCCGCAAGTGACCAATGATGCCTACGGGGCGAAACTCTGGTGGTGTTGGGTCAAAGAAACTACTACACCATGGGTAAACCTGTGGAAGGAAAAGTATGCCCATGACATAAGTGACCAGGACATAATCCGCTTCAGAGGCACCAAGGAAGGTTCAGCCATCTAGAACCTAGCCTGGCGCAACAAAGCTTGGATTCAGACACACAGCTTTTGGGAAGTAAGGAATGGCAGAACAACCCGATTATGGGAGGACGCCTGGCAACAGGAACCTAGAATGGAGAAACCGGATAGGGAGCAACTCCAACAAGAGATGATCACGCAAGGTAAAACCAGAGTCTACCATTACTGGAAACAAGAAACAGATCACAACAAATGCAGAATCTGGAACACTCTCACCCCACAGAATAGAGCCTAAACCACAACAACGGTAAAAGAGGTGGAGGAGGAATTGGGGAGACGAAAATTGCAGTCACGGAAGGAAATGACCAGCTGAGATGGGGACAAAAAGACGTCGGGGAATTCAATCTAAAATAAGTCTGACACTATATCGCGGACCAAGACCAAGAAGACCCAACGCAACAATGGGACAAGCTTTGGAACAGGCCCCATTGGCCAAAAATAAAAAAATTCCAATGGTTAATACTCCACAACCGAATTCTAACTTGGGAAAACCTAAGTAAAAGAGGATTCATAGGTTCTTCCAGATGTCACCTATGTCAAGCTAAGGAAGAAACAATGAACCATCTCCTTGATGAATGCACCTATACAACAAAAATATGGAATTGGGCGACAGGTATCTTCCGACAGTCAAATAGGATCCAAGGTAACATCTCTGCAACTATCAATATTTGGAAAGAGAACTACAATGAAAATGAAGAGGTGAATCTCTATTGGACCCTCATCCCGGGAATGATCATATGGGCAATATGGAAGGAAAGGAACCAACACATATTCAGGAACCAAAGCTGCCTAGAAGGGAAGATCAAGGAAACAATAATCTCCATGACAAAAGAAACGGTACAGAGCCGCAACTGCCAGACAGGAAGAGCGCAACTCACAGACCAGGACTCCTGAATCCTAGAAGCCTTCCACCTGAAAGACGGACGCAACCCCAATCAAGTAAGAAAGCCACCGCAACTCCAAGTAAGTGAGCGCAACTGGAAACCACCACCAGTAGGCTCCCTCAAGCTGAATTTCGACAGGGCGTCGAAAGGTAAGCCAGGACGGACATGAATGGGAAGAGTAATCAGGGACAGTAAAGGAAATATCATCTAGTTGTACACTGGGAGTCTGGGAAACTAAACCAGCAACGCCGCGGAATTCGGAGCCCTGGAGACCGGCCTCGAGATTCTAAGTCGGGAAGGGATGACAAACACCATAGTGGAAGGAGATTCCACGTTGGTTATCAACATAGTAAGGCGACTCCAAAACGGTACCAGAGTGGGAAAAATTCAGAGGCAGTGGCGCTTGGCACAGTCCCTAAAAAAAATTCAAGAGCACTTGCAGACGGGGATCACAGTGGAGTTGCGCTGGGTACGGAGGTCAGCAAATGGACTGGCAGACAGAATCGCTAATGAGGGGGTCGATAAGGATGGACCAGAACTGGACACTATCTGGAGTAACATCCCAAACGGTCAATTCCAAACAGACTGCATCCAACTAGCGGCAAAATACTATGACGACAACCAAAGTACGAACGACCACATTAAGAATGGAGGCACATAAATAACTGAAGGGCGCGTAGGATCCAGGCAGAATCATATAGCCCACCACTCAAACATGAGTTACAATGCAGATCCAGGTCACACAACAAGATGAGGTACGACACCACGGTCCTGTCAATAGGAAGAAGTACAGGGGTTGTCTATGGGCAAGTAGAAAAGATAATCAGCAAGCAACAAAGGACGAAGGACAAAAGGGTTTTCCATGGTCGAGTATGGGTACACCTCACCCAAGTACAGATACGTGGAGGGGTAATGATTTTCGTACAACATGCAGGGCAAAGGATTGGCGCAGGGATGACGATAGGGTCCCAAGAGCACACACTCTGAAACATTGAAAAAGGACCAGAAGGTACACCTTTATGAGCGACCCATGATTGTCACCACGAGCCCGCAGTCGGGGAAATCCCATAAAAGAAGAAACACCAGGAATAGCCACAGACCTGAGAGAAGCAATTACAAAGCCCATCTTACATACCAGGAAGGGGCGAATAGGAACAGGAGAAGAACCCAAGACAAAAACCACCACAAACAAGCCGAGATGGTAAGAATGAAGAAAACCCATAGTAAGAGAAGCCCCCAGGGGAAAGAACCTTCGACAAGCGCCCAAAGGATTACAAGGATGGAGCAAGCGGCTAGAGAAGCCAAGGGTACCTTTCTCACGCAGGTCGATCCAAAGGGCAAAGCGATCATCAACAGGTGGGAGAGAGAAATCAATACCACTCTCAAGGGCAAAGCCTGAACATAACTAATTCAAGAAGCACATGGGATAAGGGACCTAAGGGCTACACAGCCCAGAACAACCCTCTACCACAAAACGGTGGAGGAGGCCTGGAAAACAAAAATGTTGATAGGCAAGATGAGCGTTGACCAGAAAGAGACCAGCAGAGAGGCTATCAGGGACCACAAGAAGGTGCTCACAAAAATTTTGAGTCGCCTCAGCAACCTGGAGGCTAATGCCAAAAGACTAGCTGAGGACCAAAGGATCCAAAAGGAAAAAATGGAACGAATGGCAGACCAATTCCACCTTTACCTACGTTATGTCCACCACATGGACATCATTCCAACAGACCGGAGCAGAACACCAGCTTGTATCAGAAAGACACGCACGGTGGAGCAGAGGAAGGAGAACGAGGCAAGAAAGGATGGCGACGCAAGACATCCCATCATCCTGGACTAGCGCAGTTTCAACCCCTAGTCAAGTTGTATTCAGTGCAGGAGCTACCCCTGTTTTATGGTTATGTTTTTTATGTATATGTTATGGTTTAGTCTTTCAAACTGGTTTTCGGAGGACTGGGTCGGTTTCCCATGGTGGCGGCCTAGCTCTCCCCCTGCTATCTTAGACAACGTGACTCTGGGATCCCTTATCTGGTTTCCTTTTTGGTAGATCAATGGATTCCCCTTTTCTTTTTTGTATCATAACTTCTTTTAGTAATACAGGTTTTCACACTCATTTACCAAAAAAAAAAAAAACTCTAATTAATAATAATTAATAATTAAGAATGATTTTGTTAAAAAAGGGATTTGAATTTAAGTAGGGAGGATAATATTTTTCCTTTCAACCATTAGCGCTGCACCTAGTTAATTACATTATAGTTATTTTATATATGTGTGTGTGTTTTCATTGGAAATCTAAGGGATGCATTTTCACATTCATGGATTGCATCTTTAATAAATTTGTTGGCATAAACTAGTGCGTGTAAACTAAGGAGATTTAAACCAATACAC
This sequence comes from Picea sitchensis, assembly GCA_010110895.2. NCBI lineage: Eukaryota > Viridiplantae > Streptophyta > Pinopsida > Pinales > Pinaceae > Picea > Picea sitchensis. The sequence goes on from SNQJ01S0017723.1 coordinate 36,418, forward strand.
CTACTAACACAGAACCAACCAAATGCTCAATAACATTATCAACAACCAATTAAATTAAATTAATAAATTACTTATTATTATAATATTAAAATAACTTAAATATTATTATTTTTATTTTATTAATTTATTCTTTATCAACTTATATCCTATTAGTATTACATTACATGACATATCGCTCTCTTATTAACTAATTAACAAATTAAAGTTCACATTAAATAAATAAGCATCATTATCCTTGAGATTAGTTCTTATCATAATAACAAATTTTGAATTTAAGATTATAAACTCTTAACTCTTATTATCTACTATGAGGTTAACTAATTTTAAATCTAGAATTATAGACTCTTAGCTCTTATTATCTGCTACATGTTACTCCATAGGTTTCTTAGTCTTGAAGTTAGCTAATTTTAAATCTAGAATTATAGACTCATAGCTCTTATTATCTACTACATGTTACTCAGGTTTCTTAGTCTTGAGCCATGCTAATTTATTACTNAATATTATTATTTTTATTTTATTAATTTATTCTTTATCAACTTATATCCTATTAGTATTACATTACATGACATATCGCTCTCTTATTAACTAATTAACAAATTAAAGTTCACATTAAATAAATAAGCATCATTATCCTTGAGATTAGTTCTTATCATAATAACAAATTTTGAATTTAAGATTATAAACTCTTAACTCTTATTATCTACTATGAGGTTAACTAATTTTAAATCTAGAATTATAGACTCTTAGCTCTTATTATCTGCTACATGTTACTCCATAGGTTTCTTAGTCTTGAAGTTAGCTAATTTTAAATCTAGAATTATAGACTCATAGCTCTTATTATCTACTACATGTTACTCAGGTTTCTTAGTCTTGAGCCATGCTAATTTATTACTATCAAAGTGCAACCGAGAAAGCCAAGTATGATAATATTTCTTGCTTTTAGAAAGAACCCCACCAACTCTATGTGACATGGGCTTCTTTCATACCTCAAGTTGTTGACATGGACTTCTTTCATACCTCAAGTTGTTTAGCTTTGAATGATCTAACTCCAACTTCAAAATTTACAAACATACTTGGCATCTACAATCTCTAGCTAATTTATTACTCTCAAAGTGCAACCAAGAAAACCAAGTATGATAACATTTCTTGCTTTTAGAAAGAACCCCACCAACTCTATGTGACATTATGTGACATGAGCTTCTTTCATACCTCAAGTTGTTGACATGGACTTCTTTCATACCTCAAGTTGTTTAGCTTTGAATGATCTAATTCCAACTTCAAAATTTACAAACATACTTGCCATCCACAATCTCTAGCTATCTCTATGTAGCTATAGAGGTTGTTTAGCTTTGAATGACCTAACTCCAACTTCAAAATTTACAAACATACTTGGCATCCACAATCTCTATGTGGCTATTTTTATCAATCTGCGTGAATTCTAAAGTTATAAATAGGAAAGTGTTTTTTAAGGTTATGAGTTGAATCTGGATTAGTTATACATTAGATTTACCATTCTATGTGGTGGGAGTGGTATACACGTACATTTTAAAATAACATTTATTTTATTAAAAAAAAAAATTCCTTAAATAAGTCATATAATTGATTTAGAAAGGTTTAATATTATGTGTGGTTTCTACATTTTCAAAATAACATATATTTTATAAAAAGGTTTTTTCTCCTTAAATAAGTAATAAAAAGTTTTATATAATATAATGAATTTAAATAAGTAATATAATGAATTTAGAAAAGGTAGTAATATAATGGATTTAGAAAGGTTTAATATTATGTATGGTTTGTGTATATAAGTAATATTGAAATTTGTTATTTATTTGTGTTAATTTAATAATAAAAAAAATCATGTTTTAATATTTTTATTGTATTTTAATTTATAATTGTATAAGTTTATAATAATAATAATATAATAATTTAGTTTTAAGGTTAGGATTAAGGACGCCAATTGGTGTATGAGACTCTTTTGTTTGTGGGATACTTGCAATTGCTAAAGTATACGAAGGTGTACATACCCTACCCCCTCTGGATTTGAACCTATGACCTCCAAGGAGGAAACACATGTTCTTAACCATAAGACCCACTCAAGTTGTACATAAATTAATAACACGTTAATGTTAGGTCTAACTTTGTTATAAATTATGAAATTTTAAAATAAGATATTAATTTCTAGAAAGGTAGTCGTTATTTGATTTCTTATTGTTGAGGGATTGGTTTATCTTTATAAGGATTTAATTATCCACATATATTAAATAAAATAATGTTTTATTTATTTATTTTTACATCGAACTAGGGAAATCAGTAATTGGGAAAAATCTCACCCGCAAGTCACAATGTCAAAGCAGAAGGGAAAATCGGTAACCATGCAGAATCTCACACGCAAGACACAAGGTCAAAACCTTATGCTACCACTATAAACCCACATCGAGGTTAGACATGATTCAAATTGAGGTGGGTGACATTAACACCGTTAATCCTAATAACTAGGTCTACCCCCGATGGGCTAAACAATGTTTAACTTTGTAATAAACACAACTAAAAATAACATACAATCATCCAAATATTAAAGAAAGTAATGTCTAACTTAGTAATAAACACAAAGGGAAGTTGCAGGTAATCTCTTTGGATTTCTTGAAAGATAGAATCAGAGAACTCAGCAAAACGTTCAAAACTATTAGCTTCTCTCACGTTTATAGAGAATTAAACAAGGACACGTACATTATATCCAAGCAGGCTCTCCAGATGAAAGAAGGAAAGATAACATTTAACCAATGGGAAGAAGGAAAGGAGGGTCCCACCTTGTACTTAAACCTCTATTAGATCACTTTTGGTGAAAGTTTTAATCCTTTTGGATGAATCTGTCTTTTACATAGAGAGATAGATGTTGTTTTTGGGTTCATATTTCTAGGGTTGGTTTTTTGTTTATGTGGGGACAGATTTGGGATCTTCATGATATTTACGCTATATTTCTTACAGCCTGTGTGCTGGTACTAGTTTTGTTTTTATTCTCTATTACTCCCGGACTAATGTGGAGATGGATGGTATTTGCCTATGTGTACAGTTATATATATAATATAACGATAAATTTTCTCTTGGAAAAAAATAAACACAAACTAACATAACATACTTCAATCATCACAAATATTTGAAAAAACAATTTTTAACTTAATAATAAACACAAACTAAAAATAATGATTTAGTCACACTCCTCCCATTATCTAAACCCTAAAAATTTATAAGTTGTACAATGTTTTAATAGTATCTTTGTTAATAGATTTAGTTTGGTGATAGATTTAGTTTGCTAATAGAATTTGTATTTAACATTGTTTAAAGTTTAATTATGTAACATTGAGAATTTTGTATGTTATCTAAAAATATGTTTAAAAGAAATTTTATTTTTTCAAAACTAATCAAGTCATTCATGTAACATCCCTGCTATAATCCTCAGTTTAATTAATGCTTAATGTGAATATAATGTATGGTTGTGGCCAAGCGATGTATATGCAAATTGTATTTTTGAATTTAATAATAAAATGTGATGCCAGCTATTGGGGGATATGGACAGAGATGAGGGTTGAATTAATCTACTAGAGGGGGTAGGGTCTAAGAGAATGTCTAAGAAAGGGATCAAAGAGGAATTACCCATGTGTATTAATTCAACCCACGTTCCTGAATTTTATTATCATTACGAATTAAACTTCAATTTTTCTCTTGAGTATGAAGAACCCAATCATTGAATGCATGTAAGAGGGTGGGTGTGAGAGGTCACATCTCATAGTTATTGGGAGCATGGGGGTTGAGTACAATTAGCTTGGGGAAGTGTGTAACTCAAGCAAGTAAGCAAAGAGAGGAAAAATTTGTATGGGCAGTTACAACAGTTTTAGACAATCATGTGTTTTATGAACAACAAGCATATAACATGAAATAAGAGCATTGGAGTTGGAGCAACCATGGAGGGAGAATTCTGGAGCGTATTTGGAGCAGAAGACTAAAGAGCCAAGTTGTCAGGCCTGAAGAGTGAACTCATGTGTGAGTTGCACTGTAACAACAAATGATTGTTGTTGTTTTCTTGGTAGTTTTCCTAGCAATGAACTCCCTTGAGTTTCCCAGTAGTGAGATTCCTGGTTACATGTGCCAGAGAGACCCTGGTAAATGAATGGGATGTATGATGGACTAAGAGCAGTGAAGGGGTATATTCCTTGGGTTGGGCAGGTCAAGAAGAAGATAGCTAGCGGAAAACCAGGATAGTTGCAGGATAATACCAGTGGGTTGTGGGATTTTATGAGTTGTGGGTGGACAGTGAGAGACCACCCTCTTTTGTGGATTGCTAACTCCAGCTTGAGGGTGACTTGTTGTTGAGATTTGAAACAACAAGTCTATGGTTGGGTGGAATGTTTGTCCCAAGCAGCTAGTTGCACAACTGTCTTTAAAAGATAAGTGTTTATCTTGTTTCTGTGTCGCATTATGAGTTTAATTGTTGTGTATTAACTATGTATTTTAGAACAATTTATATGCTACTATGTTGAGCTATTTAAACTGCATTCAAGTCATTTTTAGCATGTTGTAGATGTATTTAATTAATGGTATCAAACAATAGTTCAATCCGTGTGCAATTCATAGATGGTAAGGTACAAGAAATTAATTAGTAGAAATTTTTGTTTTAATGTGTTTTCTGAGTAGTAATGATCCTTACTTCAGTTGAGGATTGTTATAGATTGGTATCAAAGCTTCTGGTTCAACACTGGAACCGTATGGGCCAAGAACCAATGTGGATTTAGTAAAATTCGTTGTTACGGATTTTGTTTTGTGACATATTTGGGGGAAAATGGTGAAAATTAGAGAGAAATTCCCAAATTCGAGAGCAAATTTGAGTTTAAATGCCTTAGAACTATTGAAGAGATGATATAGGGCATCAATCTACAAAGTTTCAGAGCTAAATTCGATTTGGAAGGTTGAAATTTGTGTTTTAATGATCATTGTAGATTTGGGCAAAGTTTGATGGATCGACGACCGAGATTACGTTTGATTTCGAAATTGACGACCCAGATTTATTGTAAATATATTTAAAAACTTATAAGGTTTTTCAGAGTTTGCCAACGTCTAGCAAATAGACGATCGAGATTCATTTTCGACAGTTGGGATATGAGATAGATAGATGGTCGGGATTCATTTTCGGTGGTTTGGAAGTTGGAGCATATCAACGATCAAGTTCATTATGAATGGAAGATCGATGACCCAAATTCATCTGGAATTTGGTAAAAAAGTTCTAAGTCTTGGAGTTCGCAAAAAGAATCCGTCGATGGTCGATGATTGGGGATTGACAAAAATTGGTGAAAGGTTTCCCTTCTCCAAAGGAAATCGTCCATGGTCGATGGTCGATGATCGGAAGTTGATGAAATTAGAAAAGTGTTTCGATCAACCAAGAGAAATTGTTGATCATCGATGGCCAATGGTTGGGGGTCGACAAAACTGCCGAAGTGTTTAGTTCATCCAAGAGAATTTGTTAATGGTTGATGGTCGATGGTCGGCAGAACTGACGAGGTGTTCATTTCATCCAAGAGAAGTTGTCGATCACCGATGAAGGAAAGAGGATGATGATGTGTCATACCATGTCAACATCCACATGCCATGCCATGTCAACATCCATGTGTCGTGCCACATCATCTAGAGTTCCATGTCAGCATCCACATGTCATGCCACGTCAACATCTACGTGTCATGCCATGTCTACATAATTGCTACATCTGCCAAGAGATGGCAGATGGTCGATGATCAAGTCGATTGAATTGATAAAGCATTTCATTCATCCTGGATAAATTGTCGCTAGTCGATGGTCAAATTGACTGATTTAGAGATGTCTTGCAAGTCAGTTGCCAAAGTGGTCAATCGTCGGGTCGACAGTTTTGACATAGTCTTGCATGTGTCAAAAAGAAAACATCGATCATTAATCGTCGATGGAGCTCGGATCAACGACTCATATTTCACCTGATTTTAAGATCGACAGAGCAGATTAAAAGAATGTTACAACAGTAAAAACAATCAAATTTTCCATAATTTTTTTCGTATTTTGAAGATCTTCAACTTGTAGGGGAATTTTGTGGCCCTAAACAATGTTTTAGGAGTTCGATCTTTCAAAACTATAAGTGTCATAGGCACGACATAAAAATTTTGCAACTTAAATAAAATATTTCGAAGAGAGATTTCGAACGAGCTATCCCAAATGCAAAACATAACTCGTATGAGAAAGTTATAGCTGGAACAATTAAGGGTATAATGTTGGCACCAATTTACTTCTAGAGGGCACAACTCCTTGCTCAGAACTTCATTTGTGAAACAGGAGAAATCTATGGAAATATTTTGAACTACAAAAGTCAGCCATGGAATCGGATTTGGAATTTGGGTACGTAAAAATGAGTAGGAAGATAAAGAAGACACCTATAGCATACATGGATAAAATGGGAAAAACAGTCGAAACTTCCCCAAACAATAACTTTTAGCTCAGAGCTCTTATTTGAGCAAACAAATAGTCACTTGAAAGGTCTTGAGGAGGAGAAGACGTATGTCACCCAAAATTTTGAATTGGGTGCTAAAAGTTTCTTGGAAAATAATAAAGTAATTTTTGTAGCAGTAAAAACAGAGCAATGAGTGGAAATTACAACTTCTGAATGTTGTAACTTTTTGCTCAAAACTCATAATGAGGCATGAGTAAAGTTGTTGGAGAGACGTTTCAGAGAGGAATGTCTCTAAGGAATCTGATTTTGACTTAGTGCATTGTGTTTTTCATAAATTGAGATGAAGAATAACCTATATTCTAATTAATGAAATGTTTTATAGTATGAATGTGCTAACAATAATTATTACATGCACATTTCTTGCAGAAATAGAGGTACATGAAAACAACTTTGGTTCTTAAATGAGGACCAGAGTTATGGAAGATGCCTAGGGATCTTACAACCATGAGGAGGAGGTCAAATGTTAGCATGGGAAACAGTGAGACATATTCTAATGGAAATAGAGGTAGGCATGAGCCTGTAACTATGAGAAGCCCACATAGAGAAGTGCAGAGCTATAGGGAAGATAATGAAAGGATTATGAAAGCTCGGGAAGAAATACTTTAGAATCTGAATATGTTGCATAGGCATGTTAACAAAGACCCTGGCACCAAGCAAGCAACTAGTGCTCGACAAGTGACAACATCCAGATCCCAAAGCAAAAGAGGTGACCATGGGAATGATGGATAGTCAAGAAGAATGAAAAAGCACCATCATTCTCCAAGGAAATCCACTAGAAGAACTCGTGCAAGTTCAGGGCTAGGGATCAGCCCAAGTGTGTCTCCTATCAGGAGGTAGAGAAGAAGGCCTGAGGCATACATCTTGCAAGGTGAATTCGAGAAAATTAAGCCACCAACTTTTAATGGTGAGCACGGGAAGGGAGAAGAGGTCGAGGCCTCACTGTTTGAGATGAAGAAATATTTCCAATTGCATGATTTCCCCTCGAGGGTAGAAGCTAGAATTGTAACCTACAACTTGTCATGAAAGGCAACCATATGGTGGGATCAACTTAAGAAAGCCAAGCATATTGATGAAAAGAAGGTCTCGTGGAGGTAGTTCAAAGGCTATTTCCAAGAGAAATATTTGTCCGAGCATTACTATGAAAGGAAGATGAAAGATTTCTTTGAACTCAAGTTGGGAAGCAGGACAATGGATGAATATGAGAAGAGATTCTTTGAGTTGTTGAAGTATGTGTACTTCATAAAGGATGAGAAAGTCAAAATCCAAAGGTTTCTGAGTGGGTTGCCCTCTTTCTACAATGACAAGATACAATATGATAACCCTAGGACTTTGGAGGAAGCCATGAGCATAGAAAATAATCTTTGTGAGCAAAGCAGATGAAGGTTAGTTTTCCAAAAAGATTGGAATGACAAGATGAAGGGTAAAAAGGATCAAAGGAAGAAAGTTTTTAATCCACCCTTTTTCAAGAACAACTCCGAAGAAAATCAATAAGATCAATCAACCCAAAATGAGCAAAAGATTGCAGATTCATTTGGGAAAATCCTAAGGCAACAACTTGTACAATGTTGGGGATGTGAGGGAAATCACTTATATAAGGACTGCCCTCACAAAGGAGAAAGAATGAGGATTGTCCACAACATCCAGAAGACTGAAACAATTGAAGACATGGGAGGAAACATGCCAAGGATTTATGCAACCTTGGACAACAAGCAAGTAGAATATCAATCCCCCATGATTGAAGTGGAAGGTAAGATTGATAACCAACCGATAAAAAATTTAATTGATTTTGGAGCTAACCATAGTTACATAAACTCTAACATTGTTGAAAGATTTCACTTGCAAAGGAGTAAGCATAAGAAATCTTGGTTAGTTCAGTTAGCCACAAGAGCTAAGAGAAAAATCAATGAACTATTTAAAGATTTTCCAATAGGCATGAATGGACTTAGCACAAGGGTAGATGTGAACATCATACCATTGGGCTCATATGATTGTCTAATTGGCATGGATTGGTTGGAAAACACCATGATGTCCTATATTGTTACAAAAACAAAATCACTTGTCTTGATGAAGAAGGGAAACAAGGCAAGGTTCAAGGCATTCTAAGAACTATAGTTGTTAGACAAATTTCAACTATGCAGTTGAAAAAGAGCTTCAGGAAGGGATGTCAGATTTTTGCAACCCATATAGAAGCGCCAACCATAGATAAAGTGACAAGCATTGAAGACCATACGATCTTGAGGGATTTTGACGATGTTTTTGGAGAAATCCCAAGATTTCCACCAAAGAGAGACATTGATTTCTCTATTGATTTGGTACTAGAAGCTACCCCAATGTCCAAGACACCTTATAGAATGGGCACACCAGAGTTGAAAGAGTTGCAAATGTAGCTTGAAGAGTTTTTAAAGAAAGGGTATATACGCCCTAGTGTGTCACCTTGGGGTGCACCGGTTCTTTTTGTGAAGAAGAAAGATGGAACTTTAAGGATGTTTGTTGATTTTAGACAACTGAATAAGGTCACCATAAAGAACAAATATCCTTTGCCAAGGATTGACTACTTATTTGATCAACTGAAAGGTAAAAGAATATTTTCCAAGATTGACTTGAGATCAAGCTATCATCAAGTGAGGAGAAAGAAAGAGGATATATGCAAGAAAACATTTGGGACAAGATATAGGCATTATGAATTCACGGTAGTGCCATTCAGGCTATCAAGTGCACTAGCAGTTTTCATGTGCATGATGAATGGAGTGTTCAAGGAGTAACTGGACAAGTTTGTAATTGTATTCTTGGATGATATACTCATCTACTCTAAGTCAGAGGAGGAACATGAACAACATTTAGGAATGGTGCTAAAAGTTTTAAGACAACATAAATTGTATGCAAAACTAAGTAAGTGCATATTATATCAAAAGAATATTCATTATTTGGGGCATATTATTTCAGCAGATGGGATAACAATTGGTCCCGAGAAGATAGAGGCCATTAGAGGATGGTCAACGCCAAGAAATGTGACAGAGGTCATATTATTAATGGGTCTTGTCAGTTATTACCGGAGATTCATAAAATGATTCTCAAATATTCCAAGTCCCATTACTTCGTTGCAAAGGAAGGGAGTGAAATTTGAATGTACTCCCAAATGTGAAGAAATTTTTCAGCAATTGAAAAATTATTGACAAGTGCAACAATATTGAATATTGCACATATAGATGAAGACTTTGTTGTGTGCATTGATGCATGCAAGGAAGGACTCAGTGGAGTCCTCACACAATAAGATCATGTGGTATGCTATGAGTCCAAAAAATTAAAAGAGCATCAAAATAATTATGTCACCCGTGATCTAGAATTAGCAGCCATTATTCATGCATTAAGGATGTGGAGACATTACCTTCTGGGGAGGAAATTTGAGCTAAGGATAGACCACTATGGTCTGAAACATTTGTTTGGACAACCCACATTAAATGCTAAACAAATTATGTGGTTGGAATTCCTTAGTGAATATGACTTTGAAATTAAACACATCAAAGGCAAAGAAAATCAAGTATTTGATTCACTTAGCACGAGAGCACATGAGATGCATATTGCAGCCATCAACATGTACAAGACTGATCTAAAAGATAAAATTATTAAAGTAGCAAATTCAAATCAACATTATTTAAAAATAAAAGAAACATTGCAGCAAGGAGTTTTACAACAGAAATTTAAAGATTATGAGTTGCAAGAGGATGGAATTCTCATGTATAAAGGAAAAATATATGTGCCAAATTCCAACGAGCTGGAAAATACAGTGATGAGGGAAATGCACAATGTGTCGTATGTTGGACATCCAAAATATCATAAAACAATTGCAATTGTGAGAAACCAATACTTTTGGCTAGGAATGAAGAAAAAAGTGGCTAATTACATAGCCAGATGTCTAGAGTGCAAAAAGGTGAAGACCAAACATAGACATCTAGCGGGGTTGTTACAACCATTTTCTATTCCATAATGGAAGTAGGAAGTAGTTACAGTTGATTTTATTACAAATCCGCCCAGAACAGTGAAGCATCGTGATTCCATAATGGCGGTGGTGGATAAATAAATCAGGGCAACACATTTTATTCTAGTGAAGACTACACACAAGGCAACATATATTGTAAAAATATACACGAAGGAAGTTGTCACGCTACATGGAGTGCCCAAGGCAATAGTTTCAGATAGAGATCCAAAATTCTCTTCCATTTTTTGGAAGGGTTTGTTCAAAGGTTTTGGGACAAATCTAAATCTCAATACAACGTTTCACCCAGATTCAGATGGGTGAACAAAATAATTGAGGACGTGCTTAAAATGTATGTGATAGACCAACTGTCAAAGTGGGAGGATTATATCCACTTAGTGGATTTTTCTTACAATAATGGGGATCAAGCCTCATTGAAAATGATCACATTTGAAGCATTGCATGGAAACAAGTGTAACACACAAGTGAGTTAGGATAATCCAACAAACAGAGCGATTATTGGGCCAGAATTGTTAAAGGAAATGGAAGAACAAATGACAAAGATCAAGCATAATTTAAAGGCTGTCTAGGATAGACAGAAAATTTATGCAGACAAGAATAGAGTTTTCAAAGATTTCAAAGTGGGCAAACATGTGCTTTTAAAATTGAAGGCGAAAAGAAGTTTGTTAAGATTAGGAAGTTGCCCAAAGTTGGCAGCAAGATATTGTGCACCTTTTGAAATACTAGAAAATATAGGCCTAGTTGTGATACAGGTAGATATTGGTGGCCACCCACCTATTCCAACTGGCTCCTTTTGACAATTTTAGTTTAACATGTTCTTATGTAATTCTTTGTAATTGTGGGTTCTACACTTTCGGGGTTGTTTAGGGGCCCTAAACAATGTTTTTTTGGCTTGCCATAGTCAAACTGTAGAAAGAGTTAGAATTTGACAACATAATGTGTAGTTCTCAAAAAGACCTTTCCAACGGGCTATCACGCACCTAAAACAGAGGTTGTATGCAAAAGTTACGACCTAGAGAAGTTGAGGTACCAACTTACCCATTGGGGCCCACATAAATTTTGGTGTTTCATCTCCTAGGGTTAGGTTTTTGGATGTCCAGGGTTTCAACATTCATGAGTAATGTTAAAAAGGCCTCTGGAGACTCATTGTAATCATTCTTCTCAGACAGATGCGCGTAACAACCACATCTCTTCTTAGAGATAGCTACCACCATTTGAGTAAGTTGTTTTCAGTTCTATAGTTTTACAATTTCAACCTATTTTATTTATTCAATAGAAGTTACTGTTCATTGGATATTTGTTGTTGTTCTCTGTATCTCTATGCTATTCTATTTAGTCTGTGATTTATTTTGTTCCACTCATAAATCTGGATCAAGTTGCACACATGCTAGCATTCCCTACATCCACGAGAGTGCATAATATATTTCATGTGTCATTATTAAAGAAATACGTGCTTGACCCTAACTACATAATTGATTGGATTGTGATCCAGGTGGAGCATGAAGGGGATTTCTGAGTGGAACCAATATACATCCTGGTCTGGAAAGTCAAAGTGCTCAGGAACAAATATGTAGGGCTGGTAAAGGTTCAATGGACTTGCTACAGTCTTGAAGATGATACATGGGAGCACAAAGAAAACATGTGGGGGGAATACCCACAATTTTTTGTCAATTTTGAAGAAAACATAATATAAGAATGCAATATTCCATTTTGAGTAGCTAGAGTTTCAGAACCACATCTCAAAGTCCTATCCAACCTAAATTAGGGGCCCTGATAAAGGAATGGTACAACTCGATGGACTTATAGAAGTGAAGGGGGTACATCCCTTGGGTCAGCGGGTTGAGATGTAGAAGAGATTTTGGTTCGAACTTCTGTTGGAGTTGTAAAATTGCAGAAATTTTATTTCTTAGTACTATGATGTAAATTTGTGCATTTATAACGACACAGTGTGCATCGAGGACAATATAGAAATGTAGGGGAGGGGGAATGTAACATCCCCGCTATAATACCCAGTTTAATTAATGCTTAATGTCTAAGAGGATGTCTAAGGGAGGGGTCCAAGGGGAATTACCCATGTTTATTTATTTTTTATTATACTAACGAAATCGACAACTTGGGCGGTTCTCGTACTCGCGTGACATGGTTTCGATTCCTGTTTGCTACCACTATAACATCCAGGTGCATCCACACAACTCACAAGCATGGGGCATGGGTAAATCAAGGTGATAATTGAACTTGAGACCTCCTTTACATATTTCCTTCCATTTACATGACACTTGCCAGTCGGTCAACACCCCTGCGGGCTTACCCATGTCTATTAATTCAACCCACATTCCTGAATTTTATTATCATTATATAATTAAATTTCTATTTTTTGCTTGAGTATAGAAAAACCCAATCAATGAATGCATGTAAGATGGTATGTGTGAGAGTTCACATCCCATAGTTATTGGGATCATGGGGGTAGAATACAATCCACTTCGGGGAGTGTGTAAGTCAAGCAAGCAAGCAAAGAGAGGTAAAATTCGTATGGGCAATTACAACATGATGTACGAGCATTTCAGTAGTCAAGTTTATGATTGACCTCATGGGTCAAGAGGTTTACTAGAGGAAGTTGGTTTCCTCAAATTTTCCATTTTAATTGTAATATTTAGAATTTTTCTTATAATATCTATAGAAGGTATCTCCATGGTCAGGAGGTTTCGATGAGTGTCCATTAGTTCGCCATATAAGATAACAACTTGGCTAAATTAAGTTATGCTTAGATAAGTTAGGAGTAAATTGAGGAGTTTAATATTTTTTTATGAAAGGTTGTATTGTAATAGAGAGATAGTGTAAGGAAATAATCAATTTTAGGAATGAGAGAGTTGGAGTGTGAAGAGGTGAGTTTGGAGAGTGTAGTGTGTGTGTGATGGAGAGAGGGAATTAGTGTGAAGAATTGTGAGGTTATGGTCTGTGCAGAGGTTTGAAAGACCAACATAAAAGAACTCTGCATATTATTACTATATTTTCATTCCCTCTGGATAATAAAATTCCATAGTATTGTGTGATATATGTGTATGAAATTGAATCCCGTTAGACGATTTGTTATTGTGATTGAGCGATATCCATATTAGAATTTGTTTATTTGCAAGAGAATACCAAATTTTATGCAGGGTTAATCTATTTGGAGATTTGTGTTCACGGAGGCGAGACAATGGACATAATAGATGAATGACTTAAATCCATATCGGATATCGTTGTTTTGTATGTATTACAATTGTTAGATTTTTAGATATCCCAATATCCGATATCGAGGTTCCAATATNATAATTTAGAATCTCAGATATTCCGATAGCCGATATATACTTGGCAACAAGGTTCCACTTTGGAAGCCAATAGTTGGATAGCAAAGTTTTGTTAAGGCATGGTGAGTTATGGTGCATTGATCTGCTGGAATATCGATGATGAGGATTTGATCTAGACTATAAACATTGAGGGTGGTGATTTGATCTAGAGTTCAAAGGATCAACAGTGATAGATCGACGACCAAGATCGATCGAAGGAAATAAAGGGTACATATCGACGACAAATATGCATTTTGGGCGTTGAGCTAGTGCAGTTAATATCCAGATGGGACCCCTCGGAAAGTGAAACCATAGTTTTTAGTAAGGACATGTGTTAATATGTGATGACTTCAGGACCCCCCTATGGTGGTTTATAAAACTACTTCGGACCCCCCACCCCCCCTAAATAAATCCCTTGGTTTTCAACCCTCAGTCTTATGGGCTTAAGCGTCGGGTTAATATCAAAGAATGAATTAGCACCTGGGGATGCATAATCGATATTACGATATCTAGTATCATGGTTCTACAACAAAGTTCCATATTGAGGCTCAAAAATATTTGGAACTTGATAGTTTGTGCTAGATTTGAAAGTACATAGAGAGAGGCGGACTTGGATTGATTCCGTCATCCAATTGAAAGCAAAAGTTTGATTCAGGTTTGGCATCATTTTTGGTATCACAACGCAGTAATTCTTTGGAATTGAAAGGAGNTTTGTAATTGTGGGTTCTACACTTTCGGGGTTGTTTAGGGGCCCTAAACAATGTTTTTTTGGCTTGCCATAGTCAAACTGTAGAAAGAGTTAGAATTTGACAACATAATGTGTAGTTCTCAAAAAGACCTTTCCAACGGGCTACCACGCACCTAAAACAGAGGTTGTATGCAAAAGTTACAACCTCGAGAAGTTGAGGTACCAACTTACCCATTGGGGCCCACATAAATTTTGTCGTTTCATCTCCTAGGGTTAGGTTTTTGGATGTCCAGGGTTTCGACATTCATGAGTAATGTTAAAAAGGCCTCTGGAGACTCATTGTAATCATTCTTCTCAGACAGATACGCGTAACAACCACATCTCTTATTAGAGATAGCTACCACCATTTGAGTAAGTTGTTTTTAGTTCTGCAGTTTTACAGTTTCAACCTATTTTATTTATTCAATAGAAGTTATTGTTCATTGGATATTTG
>SNQJ01S0017723.1:61760-96324 GCA_010110895.2 Picea sitchensis
ATAGACAAACAAATGTGACTTTCTTGTACATTTAGAATATAGAACTAGATCAAATGATTAAACACATAAGAATAAAAATATAATAGATAATCAAACCATAAATTCATGAGTCAGAATTTTTTTAGTGTATGTGTATATATAGCCCCAAGGATTAGGCTCAAGTGGTTTGACTTGCCTCAACTTACTATGTTGAAGTTGTAATGGCCAAGGAGGTCATAAGGTCGAATCCACGTACGTTCCTTGAGTTTAGGTGTACATGTTGTACATTTGTGACATTTACCCTAGGTGCCATTCACCAAATGTGAGGAAGCACCTAGGGGTTTCCTTGAGGAAATTTTCTATGGTATATATATATATATATATATATGCCATTCACGAAATGTGAGGAAGCACCTAGGGGTTTCCTTGAGGAAATTTTCTATGATATATATATATATTAAAAAATAGACATACATATGTAACTTTATTGAACATTTAGAAAATAGAACTACATCAATTGATCAAACTACATAAGAATACAATTATAAACTAAAACCATAGATCATACATATTGATATAGATAATCGAACCATAACTCATGAATCGAATGTTAAGTAGTTTTCTCATTTGATGTCATCAAAATGTATTACATAGATAAGATGAAAGTTGAAAACTTGAAACATGATGATGATGCTAATAATTATCATACTAATCCCATAAAGGGAATTCTAATTGCAAATACAAAATGGGGTAGATTCATAGAAGATTCTAATGAGTGATGAGTTGCAAGCTATATTTTACCTACCTGCAGATCATGGTCATAATCAAAATCATCAAGATCATCATCGCTGCCACTGTATTCTTCCTCCTCCTCCCCCACGCCCTCCCATCCAAGATTTGCATTTGCTCGTGTAACATCTCCATTATAATCCCCAATTTAATTAATGCATAATGTGCACATGAAATGTGGCTATGGCCAAACAATGTAATATGCATTTTGTATTTCTGATTTTTATTAAATAAAATGTGATGCTAGTTGTTGGGGGACATAGACAGAGATGGGGGCTAAGTTTTCCACAAGAGAAGGGAGAGTCTAAGAGGGGTCCAAGGGGGAAATTATTTATGGGTATTAATCCAAATCCACATTCTTAAATTTTTACAATCATTGTGTATAAACCTTCTATTTTGCTGTTGAGTGTTCCCAAAGCCAATCATTGGATACATGTAAGAGGGTGGGTGTGAGAAGTCACATCCCATTGTTATTGGGACCATGGGCCTGAAGTATAATCAACATTGGGGAGAGTGAGAGTCAACTTGCTTGGGGAAAAGAGAGGAAATTCGTATGGGGAGAATAGACAGTTTTAGACAGGCATGTTTTTGCATGAGTAAGGAGAAAACAGGGAAAAAGAGGAGCTCTGGAGCTGGAACAACAATGGATGGCGAATTTTGGTGCGTTTTTGGAGCTGTTGAAGAATGAAGAAACAAGTTGTCAGGCTTGCAGAAGAACTAGGTTGTCAGGCCTGAAGAGCGAGCTCCTGTGTGAGTTGCACTGTAACAACAAGTGATTGCTGTTGTTTTTCTGACAATTTTCCTTGCAGTGAGTTTCCCTTGAGTTCCCAATAGTGAGATTCTTGGTTACATGTGCTAGAGAGACCCTGATAAACAATTGGGACGCCTGATGGATTGAGAGTAGTGAAGATGTACATTCCTTGGGTTGGGCAGGTCAAGAGGAAGAGAGCTGGTGGAAATTGGGATAACTGTAGGAGAATACTAGTGGGTTGTGGGATATTTGAGCTGTGAGTGGACTGTGAGAGACACCCCCCTTTTGTGGATTCCTAGCCCTAGCTTGGGGGTGACTTGCTCTTGAGATCTAGAACAACAAGTCTATGGTTGGGTGGAACGTCCGTCCCAAGCAACTGGTTGCACAACTATTCTAAAAGGATAAGTGTTTATCTGATTTTCTGTGTTATTTATGAATTAACTGCTGTGCAGTTTTACTCTGTGTATGGATGAATTATATGCTGTTGTGATAAATTTATTATCTGCATTCATGTTTATTTAGCATGTTGTAGCTGCATTTAATTAATGGTAGATGAATGGTTAAATTTGTGTGTATTCCAGTAGTTGGTAAGCTACACGATTATTTAGCAGAAAATTTCTAATTATGGGTATTTCTGCACGTAATGTTCCTTGATTAAGCTGGGAGATGTTACAGATTGGTATCAGAGCTCAAGGTTCAACACCGAGCTTGTATAGGCCAAGATCCAGCGTGAATTAGGTAAACTCGCTTTGCAGATTTTGTTTTGTGACAAATTTGGGGAAAAATGATGAACTAGAGTGAAATCTCCAAATTTAGTGGGTAAATTTGTGTTCAAATTGCTTCAGAACTGTCGAAGGGAAGATTTATGGCAGTGCGCTACAGGTTACAAAGTTGAAAATCTAGCCTGTGCAACTGAATTCTACGTTTTCATGGTGAATGTGAAGTTTGGTGATCGAAGACCCAGATTATTTCAACCTTCAAAATCAACGATTGAGATTTGTATGCGAAGTTCGAAGAGGGGGTTCCCGACAGGCTTTTGGAAAAATCTTGAAGTGGGGCATGAGATGAAGTCCGAAGGGAGAAACTCAATGGTGCGAGCCTGAAAGACTGAGAGTCATCGATTAACATCAGTCTCAACCATTTGATCTTGCATAGAAATTGTTTTCGGAAGGATCTGTGTGGAATTTCGGGGGTAACTTCGCGTTCCAATGAAGTTTGTCTGATCGAGTTAAGGGTAGAGCAGTTGTAATTTTCTATGAAGATTTGGACCGTTAGATGCAAGAGATGTTAGCCGTTAGATCCTTTGGAAAGGCAACTTCGGAAGGGTTTGTTTGGAAAGCTTGGTGGTGCTGTTGTGTTTCGAAAGAGATTGTTTGACCGAGGTAATTGGTGTGTAGCTTGGAAACTCAAGATGATTGGGGTCGTTGGTTGACACGATTGTTGATTGTCCGATCTATCGGACGAGCATTTTATCTCGGAAGGGCCAAGGGAGGAAGAGAGTGCCACATCAATTTTCCATGTTAGATGACACATTAACAAGGGTAGGTGAATCAGAGAGTGCCACGTTGCAGTTTGGTACAGTTTTCAGAAATGATTGTTTTCGATGATTTTTGGAAAAGATTGTTCCCAATGGTCTTCGGAGGAAGGCTATTGGAAGGTCTCGTTCGGGGAGGATGTTCCTGATGGATAAGTTCGACGGAGCGAGTCCAATAAGCTATTGGACTTTAGACTTCGGAAAGATCAATAAGCAAGGCAAGTTTTCGTTTTGATGGGAAAAGGCCGATAGTGTTCGACTTCAGGTTTCGGAAGGAGCTGTGAGCTTGGGAAAGTTACTCTTTTCGATGGGAAGAGTCCACAAGGTTGAGCTCGACAAGCTTGCAAAAGGTTTGGTCGTGGGCTTGGCAAGGTTGAGTGGATTGACGGTTGGGATTACTTTCGATTTTGAGATTGATGACTCGGATCTACAGACTGTCACAACAGTAAATCAATCATTTTCCGCAAAAAAAAAAGATTTTAAGGGCCTTGAACTTGCAGAGGGATTTCGTCGGCCTAAACAACATTTTTAAGGGTTGAAAATCTTGAGAACTGTGTGTGCTGGAGGCACACACAATCTCTGTAGCTTAAATGAAAGAGCTTAGTGAGAKCTTTCCAATGAGCTATTCCGAGAGCAAAATAGAGCTAGTATGAAGAAGTTACAATTGAAACAATACAATGTATAATTTCGGTGCCAATTTACTTCTAGAGGGCATAAATCCTTACTCCAAAGTTAGTTCRGGGTGCAAGAACGGTCTATGGAAAGCTCATRGACCATAGAAGACAGMCATGGAGCTAGATGTGGAATTTGGGTACCTGAAACTGTGCAGAACGGGAGAGAAGACAGTTGTAGCATACAKGGCTAAAAATGGGAAAACAGTCAAAACTTCTGCAGGCCGTAATTATCAGCTTGGAGCCCAGATAATGGTGAAATTTTAACAGATCGTTCAAAAGATAGGCTATTGGGATTCTATCAAAATTCCAAAGGAGTTGGTGTAGGGATGCTTAAACAAGGCTAAAATTGCCAAGTCAGTAGAAACCATCTATCAACATGGAAAATTGATTGTAACAGTAAATTTTGCAGTCAACTTAGAAGAAGATGACTGGTGGCCATTAAAGAGTAGAAAATGTATGCTTTCTTTTTCTAGAACTGTGTGTGCACACACACACATATATTTGTCTAATAGAAATTTTATTGCATGCACAATTTCTTGCAGAATTAGAGGTTAGGAAAACAACTTTGGTTCTTATATGAGGGCTGGAGTTATGGAATTTGCCTAGGGATCTTACAACCACGAGGAGGAGATCAGAGGGTTACATGTCAGCATGGGAAATGCTGAGACAGAGTCTAATGGAAGAAGAGGCAGGCGGGAGCCTGTAACTATGAGAAGCTTGCAGAGAGAAGTGCAGAGCTATAGGGTAAATAATGAGAAGATTATGAAAGCTCAGGAGGAGATACTACAGAGTTTGAATATGCTACAGAGGCAAGCCAATAAAGACTTTGGCTCAAAGCGAGCAACTAGTGCTAGACAAGTGACAACATCCAAATCCCATAGCAGAAGGGATGATTACGGGAATGACATACGATCAAGAAGCTTGAGAAGGCGTCATCATTCCCCAGAGCAATCCATTAGGAGAGCTTGTGCAAGTTCAGGGCTAGGGAGCAACCCAAGTGTGACTCCTGTTAGAAGGTAGAGAAGAAGGATTGAGTCAGACATTTCGCAAGTTGAACTCAGGAAAATCAAGCCACTAACTTTTAATGGTGAGCATAGAAAGGGAGAAGAGGCTGAAGCATGGCTCTTGGAAATGAAGAAATATTTCCAGCTGCATGATTATCCCTCAAGGGAAGAAACAAGAATTGCAACCTACCACTTGCAAGGAAAGACAACCATGTAGTGGGATCAGCTTAAGCAAACCAAACACCTTGATGAGAAGGTGGTCTCATGGAGGCAGTTCAAATGATATTTCCAAGAGAAATATTTGTTCGAGCATTACTATGAAAGGAAGATGAAAGAGTTCTTTGAACTCAAATTGGGAAGCATGACAATGGATGAATATGAGAAGAGGTTCTTTGAGTTACTGAAGTATATGGGCTTCATAAAGGATGAGAAGGTCAAAAACCAAAGGTTTCTGAGTGGGTTACCTTTTTTCTACAGTGACAAAATACAATATGATTACCCCAGGACTTTGGAGCAAACCATAAGGAGAGCAAATCATCTTTATGAACAGAGCAGAGGAAGGGCAGTATTCCAAAAAGCATAGAATGATAAGATGAGAGGGAAGAGGGATCAAATGCATAAAGGTTTTAAGCCACCATTTTTCAAGAATAGCTCACAAGTAAATCAACAAGGACAATTAACCCAAAATGAGCCCAGGATGGCAGATTCATTTGGGAAAAGGCTAAGGCAACAACCTGTACAATGTTGGGGATGTGAGGGAAATCACTTATATAGGGACTGCCCTCACAAAGGAGAAAGATTGAGGATTGTCCACAACATTCAGGAGGATGAAATAGTTGAAGACATGGGAGGAAACATGCCAAGGATTTATTTAGCCTTGGACAATAAGCAAGTAGAGTATCAATCCCCTATGATTGAAGTAGATGGTAAGATTGATAACCAACCCATAGCAATTTTAATTGATTCTGGAGCTAGCCATAGTTACATAAACTCTAACAATTGTTGAAAGATTTCGCTTACAAAGGAGTAAGCATAAGAAATCTTGGTTAGTTCAATTAGCCATGAGGGCTAAGAGAGAAATCAGTGAGCTGGTTAAAGATTTCCCAATAGACATGAATGGACTCAACACAAAGGTAGATGTGAACATCATACCATTGGGTTCATATGATTGTCTAATTGGCATGGATTGGTTGGAAAAACATTGTGCTGTCCTAGATTGTTACAGCAAGACAATCACTTGTCTTGATGAGGTAGGATAACAAGGCAAGGTTCAAATCATTCCAAGAGTTCTTGAGGGATTTTGAAGATGTTTTTGGGAAATCCTAGGACTGCCGCCAAAGAGAGACATTGATTTCTCTATTGATTTGGTGTGGGGAGCTGCCCCGATGTTCAAGACGCCTTATAGAATGGGCACACCAGAATTGAAAGAGTTGCAGATGCAACTTGAAGAACTGTTAAAGAAGAGGTATTTTATGCCCAAGTGTGTCACCTTGGGAAGCCCCAATGCTTTTTGTGAAGAAGAAAGATTGAACCTTAAGGCTGTGTATTTATTTTAGACAGCTGAATAAGGTCACCATAAAGAACAAATATCCCTTGCCAAGGATTGATGATTTGTTCGATCAACTGAAAGGTGTGAGAATCTTTTCCAAGATTGACTTGAGGTCAGGTTATCATCAAGTGAGGATAAAGGAAGACTATATCAACAAGACAATGTTCAGAACATGATATGGGCATTATGAATTTACAGTAGTGCCATTTAGGTTATCAAATGCTCTAGTTGTTTTCATGTGCCTAAAGAACGGAGTGTTCAGGGAATACTTGGACAAGTTTGTGATTGTGTTCCTAGATGATATACTCATCTACTCAAAGACAAAAGAACATGAGCAACGTTTGAGAATGGTGCTAAAAGTTTTAAGAGAGGACAAGTTGTATGCCAAGCTAAGTAAGTGCATCTTTTATCAAATTAAGATTCACTACTTTGGGCACATTATTTCAACGGATGGGATAACAACTGATCCCGAGAAGATAGAGGCTATTAGAGGATGGCTTGTGCCAAGAAATGTGATAGAGGTCAGATATACGTTACCAAGAGTGCCCCCCCTCGCTCCGAAGCTTCGGAGCTCGCTCCGAGTTGGAGCGCCCAGGGAGCTACCCTTGGAGCGCGCTCCAAAAATTCGGGAGTGCGCTCCGAAGTGCTCATGGTCACTCCTTGCCAATTCGAGAGTGCCACGCTTTGGAGCTCACTCACTCCCATGCCATACCAAAAAAATATCAATTATTTTTTATAATTTATGAGGGGTGGGACCTACCTTAGGCTTAGGGTTTAGGGGAAAGAAAGGAGGAGAATAAAGGAGCTCTTCCCCCTCCATTCTCCTTATTCTTTCATCTATGTTTTCTCGAGCTTGGAGAGGAGGAGAGAGCAAAGGAGAGCTTGGAGAGTGCAGATTTGTGAGAGCTTGGAGGGGAGAGCAAAGGAGAGCTTGGAGAGTGCAGATTTGTGAGAGCTTGGAGAGTGCAGATTTGTGAGAGCTTGGAGGAGAGAGCAAAGGAGAGCTTGGAGAGTGCAGATTTGTGAGAGCTTGGAGGAGAGAGCAAAGGAGAGCTTGGAAGAGTTAGCAAAGAGGAGCTTGGAGGAGAGAACAAAGGAAACCATCTATCTCAAGTTTCAACTTTCAAGTTTCAAGAGCTAAAGAGGTAAGCCCAAACCCCAACTCCCTCATTTCCTTAGGTTAACTTTGTTAAATGTTTATGGTTTTTTTCCCTGCTCCTACTCTTTCCCATTCCTTCTTCTCCCTCATTTCATTGTAGGTTGTTCATCTAAAACTTGAGGAAAATGGTCTTCTTTGGTTTATAATTCMTTTTTTGGTTCTCATGGTCTTGGCTAGGAATACACATCGGAGGGAAGAAGAGGATAGTGGTCATTCTCTTGATGAGCCACATTATGAAGATGGTGAAGAGTTTGAAGAGGATGAAGAGGGTGAAGAGGGCAATGAAGGTGCCAAAGGTTCATCARCACCCTTGTGGAGATATGTGACAAAAGTTGAGGAGGGGAGAGGAGGTGGAACCGCTAAATTTTTTTGTCCTCATGATTGTCATCAAGGAAAACCTTTTACCGGTTCATATAACCGTGTGAGGAGGCAWCTTTGTGGTGTAATGGATAGTGATGACAGGAAGGGGGCCATTGGGATCACAATTTTCCCTAAGATATCGAAGGAAGAGAAACAAAAATACATAAATATAGAGGAAGTTGCACAAAGAAAGCATGATAAAAATCAAAATCTTCAATCTGATGCCTCATCTTAATTTGGTGGCAACACATCTCCATCTCCTCATGGTTCTAGAACCTCTGGATCTAGAAGAACAATAGCATATTTCCTTGATATTGGAGGTAGGGATGAGGTGGATGCAAAATTGGTCTGGTTTCTCTATGCTTGTGGTATCCCATTCAATATGCTTTGCTCCCCCTATTGGCATGATCTTGTCAAGGGAATCAAGGAAGCCCCTAAAGGATACAAGAGCCCCTCCTATGAGAAAGCCATAACTATGTTACTTGACAGGGAAAGAGCAAAAATTCAAAGAGCTCTAACACAATTTACAAATGATTGGGGGGACTTTGGGGTATCCACTGTATTAGATGGTTGGACAAATGTTAGAAACTAACAGTTGATCAATGTTCTTGGTGTTTCTGCTACTGATGCAGTGTTTCTTGTAGCACATGACTCCTCTTGAATCATTGCATCGTCTCAAAACATTAAGATCTCCTCTTGAAAACAATTAATGATGTTGGTCCTTCTAATGTTATTCAAGTAATCACTGATAATGCAACAGATTGTTCCTATGAGAAAGCCATAACTGTGTTACTTAATAGGGAAAGAGCAAAAATTCAAAGAGCTCTAACACGATTTACTAATGATTTGGGGGACTTTGGGGTATCCATTATATCAGATGGTTGGACAAATGTTAGAAACCAACATTTGATCAATGTTCTTGGTGTTTCTGTTACTGGTGCAGTGTTTCTTGCAGCACATGACTCCTCTTGAATTATTGCATCTTCTCAAGACATTTCGGATCTCCTTTTGAAAACAATTAATGATGTTGGTCCTTCTAATGTGATTCAAGTAATCACTGATAATGCAACAAATTATAAGGGAGTAGGTAAAATCATTGAGCGGAACTATCCACACATCTTCTTATTTGGGTGTTTGGTGCACACCTTGAACCTTTTGATGCATGATATTGTCAATCATAGAGAATGTGGATGGATTAATGACTTGTACAAAAGAGGGAAGAAACTCATCAAATTTGTCACATGTCATACAAAAGTCAATTACTTTTATGGCACTTACTTTAGGTTGCAGCTACTTAAGATTGCAAAAACTAGATTTGGTAACTATTACCTCACCTTTAGGCACCTATTGAAGGTGAGACAAGCTTTGGGTGCTATGGTGATGAGTGATGCATGGGATGAAATGAGCACTGATAGAGAAGGTGCTAACGCAGTGAAGGAGACAATTCTTGACAGTTAGTTTTGGTCACAGGTTCGGTATGGTTTGCAATTCACCAAGCCAATTTATCACATGATTGGGTTTGCAGATTCAGATCGGCCAATCATTGGGGAGGTGTATGAGCAAATCGATAGCATGTTGGGGCAGATTAAAGACATTGTTGAGCCTAGAGAGGTCAATCTATATAATCATATTCGTGTAGAGGTGGAAAAATGATGGGAAATGCTAAATATTCCACTACATGCGTTAGCATATGTGCTAACACCTAAATACTATCATGCATCATGGCTTTCATCACCAACACCTGGTGGTGGGTCCAAAAAAAGACCACACCAAGATCCAGAGTAAGAATACCAACCGAAAGCTTACTCTAAGGCATCAACTCAGAAACGTGACAATGAACAAGTCAGAAACAATCGCCAACTATTTTATGAGGATCTCATAGATCAAGGACTAGTTAGCAGCTATTGGAGACCCAATAGATGACGCTGAACTTGTGACTACTACACTCAATGGATTTCCTTCCTCTTGGGATCCATTCGTTCAAGGTATTTGCGCTAGAAGCAAATTGCCCAAGTTTAGCAAGTTATGGTCAGATTGTACCTGTTATAGCACAAGTTGTAGGTTGGGCAAAGCTCGACCCAACCACAAAAGCAAGTGCCACAACTTGGGAATCCTACACCCAATGTAATCGTGATGTAGGTCCCGCACTTCAAGGGTGACTAGGTCACTCTTGGGAGGCGATCCCGGTGACCCTAGGGGGAATGAGATGTAGATGAATGGGCATGGAAGTGAAATGTGGGAAGAAATGCCTTGTAAGTCAAGTGATTGTTGCCCCAATGGTATAGTACTTCTCCGGATGATTGTACCCGCCCAAGACACAAGAAAATTCAACTTGCAATGATATATGTTAGTATGGATCAGCAAGTTAATCTTGCTGTCCCTAATTTGCAGCAGTAGATGACAGTTTATATCAGCAAGTAAGATATTTCAAATCAGCATCTAAAGCATAAGATCAATCAACAATATTATCAATGAGTATGGCAATCAATTATGATTGAAAAATGGCACTTTGAGGCTAAATAAAGCAAGCTGTTGTAACATGTATTTTATGCAGAAAATTGCAGCCTTATGGCTGTAGCATTCATTCACTTTTATCATCAAATTACACCATCAAAAGATGCCAACAAATAGCCCAAAAGATGCGCCCTAGTTAGTAGAGTTAGTGAGCAAAATTTAGGAGCTAGTCTCGGGTTAGTTTAGGAGTTAAGAGTGAATTAGTAGCTAGGGTTACGCAACCTTAATGGCTGTAGGTTAAAGTTTGTAACAACAACTAAAGTAGTGGGGGAGAGGGGATGCCCTAGTAGGGGAAGACTCCTCTCAATGTGACAAACCAACTCCAAGCAAGAGATCTTTCAAAAGACATCAAAAGACAAAAGATCACATTTCCCAAGGCAATGATTTTATATCTCCAATGCAAAAAATAGATGACTAGTGCCTTTACTCTTGGGTTAATGGAGTCAAATAAATGAACTAGAGATGCTACTTCCTTGGGGGTGTAAATCCTCTTACTTCCCAAGGCAAGTATCTCTAGTTAGGGTTTGAGAATGAGGGGTGTAAATCCTCTTACTTCCTCAAACAAACCCTTGGTTAGGGTTTTAGAATGAGGGGTCTAAATCTTGTTATTTTCTCAAACAAACCCTTGCAACACAATGAACTTTACACAAATGATGGAGACTAGAGTGGTGGTGTAAATACTCTTACTTCCACTTAGTTCCTAGCACAACAAACCTTGACTTGAAACAATGATAGCATAAGAGTAGAAGTCCATACCAAAATCAAGAAAGATGCTAAGACAATCCACCATGAAAGCTAGAAAGCATTCATCCAAGGCTAGCGCCTCACTCCTCCATCAACCATTCATAAGAGATAGCCATAAACAAGTGCACAAGAGACAAAATATGCCAAGTATAGCGAAAGTTTCTGATCAAGTCCTCTCACAAGAGGGAGAGTTATGTCCAAATGAGATCTTATGATCTCTTATTTATACAAAATGTCACCAAGGTGACTTGTCCACATATTAAGGGGTAAACCACAAGACTAGGGGTCAACAACCCTAATCTTGCACCCTTTAACAAAGTAATATTAACAATTCATTTAAAATTCACTTTTGCACATAATAAAACCCTAATTTTAGTAGGACGTCACCCCTTTAGGGGACGTTTTGCCACTTGAGACAAGTCGTTGGTGTTGGAGAAGCTATGGTAGGCCTCCAAAGGCCATATGTCAAGCGTCTATGCAATCTCCTCATGGCCAAGGTCTCATCATCCCCAAAATGTCCATGTGTCAATGTGTGGCAACACCACCACCAAACCCTAGCCCCCAAGTATGACGTCAAGCTTAAAAGGAAGATGTTTTGCCCCTCCTGGAAAAATCGTTTGGCATGTGAGGGATGGGCTAGGTCTTCCACATCATCTTCTAGGTCTTCAATTCTTCATCTTTGTGATTCAGCATGTGGACCCTTGGCATCCAACCTGTGGGCTTGCAACCCCATGGAAGCCCAAGCTAGGCTTGTTCTCCCAAAATTGTCCACCAACTAGGTCCTGCAAAGACAAATGAGCACGCCCTCCAAGGATCTCAAGTCATAACATCATGATAAGTGAATTCAATCAATAAATGAGCCATCTAAGCATGTGCATCGAAGATCACTATATCAAACAATTAATTGCTCAAAGACATTATGCGACTTGTCAAGCTTGAATATGGGAGGGTTGACGAGGTGTCCTATTGGGTAGATCTTGCCCTAGGTCAAGGAGAGTTTCCAAGAGATCCCTCTCTAAGCCATGTAAAGTGGGTGAAGTGGTTGGGATCAAGACTCAATGGGCATAGGGCTCATGACATACAAGGGGTCGCAGTGTCTCATTCATGGGTGCCTTTGTAGAGGGTGTGTGGTACCTTTGTCCGCAATGCACTTTTTCCAAGCCCTTTAATTTCCATTCTTTTATTCTTTCATATATTTAAGGAAAGGTTGAAGGTCATTGCCTTGGCGTGGTGACCAGATAATGGCAATGTCACCCACAAACACCTAGTGGAAACGAGAAGGTTGGCGCATGATGAGACCCTCTTTCTCTTAGCCATGCAACTGAGAGCCATTACCCTGGTTTGGTGACCAGATGATGGCAATGTCATACCACTAGATATTCATGGATGTGATAGGTTGGCTTGTGATGAGACCTCCTATCCTTCAACTAACCCTTTAAGCATTTAAATCATATTTCATTGTGGGTCCCCCTTTACTCAAAGATAAGCGTTTTATTGCTTTCTTGGGTGATCCCTGGGCGAAGCATATAGAAGGTTCATACATAGGCTTTTATCTTTTACCCAACATCAATCCCTTTGGGCCTTCAACCCCTTCTTCCCATAGAATGAGGGACAACCCCTTCTTGGGTCAATACACCCTAAAATCCCAAAAGATAAGGAAATGGAGGGGAACAATGATGGAAAGTGGTAAGTATGGTCGGGAACGATACGATGGCTCTTTAAGGGAGTTCCCAGTAGCAAACCCATCCCCAAGGAAGACCACTTACTAGGGCACAATGTCAACCACCAAGGTGAAGCAGGGCAAAATGCATAATGTCCAAGCATACATCATGAATTCTAGAGCAATCTAAGATACAACATACTTAACTGGCTTAAATATTGAAATGATGCTCACCATAATATTGACTTGTACTTCATGGAGCAAGGCCCACTGCCTTCCAAAAGCAAGCTGATGTGGTGGATGCCATCTGGAAATTTGTGACCATCTGTGGTGGTGAGAGGGGTTTCCAGCTGTTCAAAAGGGTACTGCTGGTCATGTAGTCTCTCGACACTCCATATCTGCAACCTAAGGGCCTCGAGACATAATCTCCTTAGTTATCCACAAAATGGGGATAATAGTACCCAAGAGGAATCCAAATTAATATCAAAGTCACATAAGACAAATGATGATGAAAATCAAGCCCTTGCTGCTCAAGTGAAGAAAAGGAAAGAAAGGGAAGAAGGTAGTTTGAAGAAGTCTAAGAAACCACGCTACAAGAAGGATGCGTCAAAGATCAAATGCTACAACTGCAAGAAGATGGGACATTATGCCGCACAATGTCCTCTTAGCCATGAAAAGGGACAAAAGAAGCACCATGCACATGCATCAGATGTTGAAGAGCACAAGTCAAAGGATGAAGAATTTGTATTTGTCTCAACACTCACAGGAACTATCACTCAAGTGAGTGATACCTGGCTTATAGATAGTGGTGCTTCCAAGCACATGATCGGATTCATAAATTCTCTTTCAAACTTCACAGAAAAGAGTTCATCCCTTCAAGTGGAGCTTGGGGATGATTCTAGACATGTAGTCAAAGGTGTTGGAGAAGCCTCCCTACAACTTGACTCAGGTAACCCTCTTTCAGTTAAAGATATTTTGTTTGTACAAGGCTTGAGGAGGAATCTACTTTCCATCTTTTCTTTAGAAGATAAAGGTTTTAGGGTAGCTTTCGTGGATGGCCAAGTTCTTCTACGGCCCAAGAATTCAAGCATAGATAAAGCTACCGTGATTGGTATCCGAGAGGGAGGATTGTATAAATTGAAGGGACACCAAGAACAAGCCCTTGTACATAACAGTGTGAGCTCTAGTGAGCTATGGCACCGAAGACTTGCTCACATAAACTATAGAGCACTACTAGTATTGAGCAAGATGGTTACAGGTCTACCAGACATTCAGGTAGAACATGATGGAGTAGGCAAAGGTTGCGCACTTGGCAAGAATATCAAGAGAAGCTTTACTAGCAGTGACAACAGGTCCAAGGGGATCTTGGGACTCATACACTCCGATGTGTCATCCTTAGGCAACTTTGTATACTATGTCTTATTCATAGATGACTATTCTCGAAAGACATGGATCTACTTCTTGAAAGCGAATATAAAGTCTTCAACAAATTTCAGGAATTCAAGGCTTTAGTTGAAAATCTCTCTGAAAGGAAGATTAAAGTCTTGAGATATGATAATGGAGGTGAGTACACCTCAAAAGAGTTTAAAGACTTTTGCAGAGAAGCATGAATTAAGAGGGAGCTAACAACTCCCTACAACCCCCAACAGATGGGGTTGCAGAAAGAAAGAATAGATCCATTGTAGAAGAAGCTAAAGCAATGATCCATGACCAGGGCTTACCCATGCATTTATGGGCATAAGCATCCAATACAACCGTATATGTTCAAAATAGAAGTCCTCACAAAATATTGGGGAACAAGACACCTGAAGAAGTGTTCACTGGAAAGAAACCATATGTCAGTCACTTGAGGATTTTTGGTTGTCCAGTGTTTATACATGTTCCAAAGGAAAAGAGAATGAAGTTGGAACCTTAAGGAAAGAAGGGCACCTTCGTTGGATACAGTGAGACTTCAAAGGCTTACAAAATATACATTCCCGGGTAGAGACAGATTGAGATCAGCCGGGATGTAACATTTGATGAAGAGGAAGCCTTCAAAAGGTCAAGGGAGTCTCACATGGATGAGGTCCGAGAGGAGCAGGAGGCTCCAAGGGATGCAATCATGGTAGAATCTACACCAGAGGAACCCATTTCAAAAGTTCAGAATGAGATGGTAGAGTCAGAGAGACTTGTAGATCCACCTAGAGAAGCTGTAGTCACCAGGAAGAGACCAACTTGGCTCCGGAACACCTTGCATGAAGCCGAAGGACATGTAGCTCCCAAAGGCTCCTTTAGAGAGAGCAAGAGACCACATAAGTTTTCCAACTATGTGGTGCTGATGAGCAAAGTCATTGATTCAGAACCTTCCACCTTTGAAGAAGCTACTAAGAAGCAGGAATGGAAGGATGCCATGATGGAGGAGTATTAGTTCATCATGAAGAATGATGTGTGGGAAGTAGTTCTGAGACTAGAAGGAAAGTCAATGGTGACTTCCAAGTGGATCTGCAAGATCAAGCACGCTGCAGACGACAACATAGAGAAGTACAAAGCGAGATTTGTGGCTAGAGGTTTCTCCTAGAAAGAGGGAGAAGACTATGATGAGACGTTTGCTCTAGTAGCAAAGTACACTTCCATCAAATCGATTATTGCAATTGCCTCCGCAATGGGATGGAAATTACATCAGATGGATGTCAAGACTACTTTCTTGAATGGTGTAATTGAGGAAGAAGTGTACATAGAACAACCACAAGGGTTTATGATTCATGGGAAGGAGTCCCATGTGTGCAAACTGAAGAAGGCTTTGTACGGACTAAAGCAGGCACCTAGGGCATGGTATGCCAGGATAGATAGCTACCTGATGAGCTTGGGATTTACCAAGAGTGATGTGGATCCCAACCTTTACTACAAGGTTGAGAATGGTTTCCCGCTGATCTTGGTTCTATATGTGGATGACCTGTTTCTAACAGGAGATGAACAACTCATAGTTGGGTGCAAGAGGGAGCTCACTTCAGAGTTCGAGATGAAGGATCTAGGTCTGATGCGTTATTTCTTGGGATTGGAGGTGTGGAAGAGACTAGATGAGATTTTCCTTAGCCAAGGAAAATATACTGTTGAGATCCTGCAGAGATTCGGGACATGGCCACACCTATGATGATAAATCTGAAGCTTCTTAGTGATTCATCTTCAGATTTGGTAGATCCCACGATGTACAGATAGCTGATTGGATCCTTGATGTACCTGGTTGATACCAGGTCAGACATATGCTTTGCAGTAAACACCTTGAGTATACCTTGTTCCACTTTGACTTGCGATGAGAAGCTTGTGTCCCAAAAGCAGGACTCAACCACCACCAGAAAAGGATTTTTTATTAATTTTGGTACAAGAAGCGCGTTACAATCCGATTACATTAGGTAATCTCCTTTTTCAACAAGAGAATAAGGGTTATTGGTAAACCCTTTTACATTCTTGATCTTTCACCAATCATAGATTCTCAGAGTTCAGAAGACTTACTAATACAAGATCTACTAAAAAAATATGGGTTTAATAAACCTCTTCTTTTTATTCTCCTTTTTGACAATTTCTTTTTCAATGAAAAGTAGTGTCAACACAAGCAACTCTACAATCAAGCAAATTGCTTAGCCTTTCAAATTTCCTCAAATCTAATCACTTCCTGATGTCACTAAACATTCATATTTCTTTGTAAAATAAATTGTTTTGAGTAATCTGTTGCTTGTGGGATAAGCTGCATACCTCAAATGATTGAGTATGACTTTCATTACAACTGAAAGGAAGACGCACAGTTATTGTAGAGATCTTTTGCAAGATAAGAGAGTTTCCGCTGTCCCTGATTCCAATGATTTAGCAATTTAACCTCTGGTTATAATGTTAATCATTAGTTTAACAAATTTAACATTTCCATGAGATGTATTCATGCTACGGCTGACTAGATATAATGCTTCAGCAGATTGATGCTGATTTACATCAGATTTAGAGTATATTGCTTTGAGGAGAATTGCACTCCAGCAGATTGATTGGGCAAGGGTTTGAATGAATTTGCAATTTAATGCACTAGCTCAAATGTTTGAGTATGAATTTCATAATAATTGAAAGGAGGACGCACTACTTGTCACAGAGATCTTTTACTAGATGCACTTTTCTAACATCCACATTTTCAGCAATTTAGCAATTTAACTTGTGGCTGTAATATTAAACCTTGGTTTAACAAATTTAGTGATTTCATGAGATGTATTCACGCTAGTGAAGACTAGTTATAATGCTCCAGCAGATTGATGCCGATTTACAGTAGATTTAGAGCATATCGTTTTGGGGAGAATTGTGTTCCCACAGACTGATTGAGCAAGGGTTCGAAATCATAGAAGGCTTGAATGTGCAATGTAATGCACCTGCTGCTATCTTAAAATCCTTGCTGCAGATGGAGAATTTCATCTGATATTGGCTTAGAAATCACAGTAGTCAATTCTGATCAGCCATGGCTCAGCTACTAATTCATGGAGCCCTCTGTTTGGTGCCTCTTGATGCTGTACAATCTTTCTGAGCAATAGATTCACTCAGCAGTAGCGTAGAAATTTACTGCAGTACCCATGTCTTCTAAGAGGGAGTTGTGATTTGCAACCATGCAGATCTGCACTGATTTTGGCTGAGTGCAACCATGCTTAGTAAACACGAGTTGCTGCAAGAGAGAAAACTGGCTACGTGACCTTAGGAGAGAGCAGACCAGAGGTTAAGTCCATAGTAGAGAAGGCCACCAGGGTGTTGCTGTGCCAACTGAAGTTTGGAAGGTTACATTCAATCAGGCATGGAATTGAAAACTCGGATGAGTGTAAATCTGATTCTTCAAATGCATAAAATAAACTCACTTTCTCTTCCTTTTTTTGTTTCTTTTCTATTTATCCCACACATAAATTTTGACCCGAAGACACTACTGTGTATAAGATGAAATAATATCAACATACAGCAGTAAATGAGGAGACAGTAGACCTATGGAGTTTGACTTGGCTCTTATACCAAATGAATATTATGACACCAGCAATTTTAATGAATGATGGAGCAACATGGATAATTTTAATATGATGCACAAGAAGCTAAGCTATTCTCATTATGAGAACATATATATCTACATGAACAAGAATGACCTGGTGAAACAGCCGGCCGTTAAATTCTCTCAACAAGAATTATCAACTCTAATTATTGCTTCGAGAGATAAGCACACTAAAAACATTAAATAACTAATTTTCTAATTAGACCAGGTACGACAGTACTCCAACCAAATGAATCATTAACCCAACACCCTGTTTGTAAGCTTCATATTAAAATTTAAGATGTCAATTGAATCTTATTCAGTAGACATATTGAGATACTTAGACATGGTCTTATAATTTATTCCATCTATATACATGAATATCATCTATATATTATTAAGCTCCTTTAACCATTCATTACAAAAATACATATTTGTTTTATAGCCATCTATATTAAAGTAATGTTTAATTTTTCTATCCATCCTCAACTTGTGCGATGTTTTAATCATCTTTCTTTGATCCCGCATTTCTTTTGTAAATTCTCTGTACTATTCTTTTTTTTATTTTCCCCTCCACTTGTCAATATTTATCGCTTAATGGAGTCATGTTTGCAGCTGCATCTTTTAGCACCAAACATAACAAGTACAATGTTATTAAAAACTTAAATGTTGACTACATAAAAAAATTGCAGTTAGCTTAGACTGTCCACTCACACGTCACCTTGTCAAAAGTTGTGTCCTCATCTTGCCTGCACTATATTTTTGGTTTCTTTCTGTCATTATGACTTAATAGCTTTTCAAGATCATAACGTTAGAAATAAATCATATAGTATATAGTATATACTACGATTATTATTGTTATCATATATGGAGATCCATTCAGTTAACATATTTCATGTCACTGTTCCTTTTTTCATTAGATTCTATAATCTTCTTGCCATTAATCATGGTATTTGACATGGATAAAGTTGCACAATTTCTTTCAAAATTAGCAAAAGAAGATAACGCACATTTCCTTAGACTCTGAGCCCAACAAATCCAGCAAGAATATTAAGTCATTAAAAGGGCCTCAAAGCAAGTATTAATAACATAAGCAAATTATGAAGATATGTGAACTAAATTGTGAAATAATTCCCTCATTTGAGTTAGTCGTGAACATTGACTGACGGTAATGATTAAAGAAAGTGAATAAAATTTTCATTAATTGATGATTGTTTATGTTGACGTTCACAGATTCAAAGTGAAAATGTGCTACATATGATTGTTCATGTTCCATCTCACATTACATCCTTTATAGTACCTGTTATCGCACAATCTATACTTGCCCAAAGCCTAAAGGCAAGTAGGCCTAGATTGACGTAACACGGAGGTAACCCTATCACTGTCACCCCAATAGGGTACCTCTTTCTCTTTAGGAGGAGGAAAACCTCACTCCAAGAGAGACGTCCCAAGACCTAGCTGGTTGATGAAGGGCAAAAGATACGGTGAAAACCCACCCCTCTCTCTAGGTCACTCAACAGAAGAAGTTACTTTGGTGAAGTTTAAAAGGACAAGGGGACATGAGAATGGGTTTGTACCTGCCCTTTACCAATGAAACATCAAAAATTAGTAGCAACAGTTATAATCAATGACTTCTTAAACAAACTACGTGCTGCCTGAATAAATTACTATACGATGAAAGCGAGATTACAGTAGCAGCAATGTATCTTGAAAGGTGCAAGTTATGATGACAAGGAAGAGTTACAATAGCCTTGCAAACTTGATAATGGTTTGTCACTCACACTTGTCAAGATAAATACAAGTCAATGAATGACTTAAATGGCTGTCCAAACATTTATAACAGCATTAATTAACGATGATGACAACAATGGAAACCACTTTAGAAAACAACTATAATAAAGCAATAAGACACTACTTCAATACCCAATGATTATGGTTTTCTTAATACAAGTGCCCAATGGTTTTATGGATGAATTTAGGACTGTTAAGGGCTGCAACAATGGCTGTAACAGAAGCTATGACAGCGGTAACACCTTAAGAATTTGCACTCTAAGAGGGCAATTAAACATACACTTTAACACTTATTGATAGTACCTTGTCTTATGCAAATTCTGGGATGACTTAGATGGTTAATAGGCTAATATAAGCTGCAAAATGATAGCTTAGCAGTGATTATGACAGCAACAAATTAGCTGTTAGTATTTCTAGACTAGGTTAGCAAATTAGTAGAGTACCAGGTGAAAGTGTTTGAGTTGAGTCTTGTCAAGAAGTGAGAGAGGAAGACTAGTGCCTTCAAGGGTAATGGAGTCAAGGTGGACGGCTTCTTCTAAGGCTGCAAATCAATGATGATGATGCACAAAAGTCTAAGAGGGAGAAAACATAGGAGAAATAGTAACTTAAGTCCTCCTAGGCTTTAACCTCAAGAGACAAGATGCTAAGGTGTAGGCAATTCTAGGCCCTAACGCCTTGCTCTCCTTAGAATTTTTATGGAGTAAAACTTATGCAACAGTAACTACGTCCAAACCCTTAGAATGCTAGCAATTTAGGGCTCTAGGGTTTCACTAGTTACTAGATCAATCCAATGAAAAGCTTGGCAAATAAAAAGTAAGAAAGTAACAATTTAAGTTTCTTACTTAAAGCATTAAATACACAATGCAATTTCATAATCTTGTACAATCAAATAAAACCATATAATAAACCATTCAATAGATGACAAAATGCAGATTTCACTTACTTGCACCAAGAATAATCATGAGAATGCCATGCAAGATCACCATAAAACTTCCAAAATTGATCCAAGTTGCAAAACTCAGCCTTAAACAAGAGTGGTGCCTCACAATTTCAGCCAATGACCTTAAGAGGGCGCAAATTTCAGACCTCTTGTCTCCAAGGACAAGTTGTGATGTGAAAATGAGAGTACTTTATGCTTATTTATACGAAGTTTTGATCTTTAATTAATTTTAGGTGAAAAATAAGGCCGACCTGGCCAATTTACAATAAAATTCAATTTTGACATAATAAAAATTAATTTGTATTTAGAAACACCTCCAAGGGTGACGTCATGCCCTCTAGGGTGACGTTGAGCCCTAAAAGTGGAACTTTGACCTAGAAATGTGGGGCGCTTGGCCTCTAAAAGCCCCAAATGATGCCCACACGTGCCACCAGGCTCATAAATGCCTCCAAAATGAAACCCTAGCTCTGGATGACGTCTAGGGCTATGATGGTGACGTCCAGGGCCCTCAAGGGCTAACATCCATGTGGGAAGAGCAAGGTCCCCCTGGGTCTAGGTCTGCCAGGGTACCTCCAAAGGCAACGTCCTTCTTTCTCCCGGTACAAGTCTTCAATTTCTTCTTACCCTTGGCTAGGGTTTCAACATCCATCTGTGGGCTTTAAGCCCCATGAAGGTCCGAGTTAATCATTCCCTCATGTGTACTTGTCCACCGGGCAAGGTCGTGCAACAACAACAAGTACGCCCTCTAGGGGTTCATAAGTCACAGGGACCATAACATGTAAATCACATCCAATATTTAAATTACCCAAACATGTGCATCAAACCCCCTTTAACCCAGACAAATGCTCAAAGACGTTATGCAATTTGACAAGTTGGGTTTGGAAAAGGTCTCAGGGTGTCCTATTGGGCTAACCTCTCTTAAGTTTGGGGTGTTTCCCAGGTGGGATCTATTCCAAGTCATGTAAGTGTATGATGTGGCATGGGGTAGATGTTTGGGCATGGGGTGCATGTAATAATAGGGAAATGTAAAGTCTTAACTGTGGGTGCCTTTGTAGAGGGCGAGCTGCACTTGTCATAAATGCAATTATTTCCTAGTCCATTCATTGCCTTTTACTCTTAACTTTATTTCTTTTGATCTTTTTCTCTTGTGCTTCATGGGAATAGTTGAGGGACATTGTCCTGGCTTAATGACTAGAGGTGACAACGTTATCCACAAACATTTCATGGAAATGAGAAGGCTGGCTCGTGATGAGACCCCCTTTCTTTTGGGTATGCCACCAAGAGCCACTACCATGGTTTGGTGACCAAATAGGTGGTAGTGTCATACCGCTACATGCCCATGGTCATAATAGGCCGGCTCGTGATGAGACCTCCTATCCATCAGCTAGTACCTTGAGTGTTTATGTATCTTATGGGTCCCCTTTTCTTACTGAGAAGCTTTTCACTTCTTTCTTGGGGATCCCTGGGTGAAGCATCTCAAATGTTTCAACATTGGCTTTTAACTCTTGCCAGCTACTTTTACCCTTTGGGCCTTTAGCCCCTTCTTCCCACGAGGTAAGGTACAACCTTTCCTAGTGTAGCTAATCCCAATGCCCAAATAAGGATAGGGGAGATGAGAGGAATGAAGATGGAAAGTGGTAAGTATGGAGGGAACGGACGATGACTTTTCACAGATCCACCTAGTGGCAACCCATCCTAAAGAGAAATCAACTTACTAGGGCACCATGTCACCCTTCCAGGTATGAACGAGGCAAAGAGCATAATTTCCAAGCAAACGTCATGAAATGAAGAAGGATTCAATACAACATATTCAAGTGCTTCAAAAAATCGGAGTGATACTTACCATGATACCCGGACTCATTACGTCATGGAGCAAGACTCACTGCTACTTCAGGACCAGACTAGTGGGATGGATACTACTGCTGGTGATAAATGGACTGCATTGAAGAAAAGAGGGGCCCTCCGAGGCCATGCTGAAGTCATCCGGCTCTCGGTACTCCATGTCTAGGTCATGTGGGCCTCAAGACGTGATCTCCTTAGTTATCCCTAGGCTAGGGGATAACAGTACCCTAACATGGTTATAGTGGAATCTCCTAACTATTGTTAACATTAATTGTTACACTTTGTTGATGTATTATTAACATGGTCACACAATGACATTTTACTATTTACTATTCGATAGCTTTTATACTGGAGTTCGACGTTTTCTCCTCTAATACAATTATCTTGGAATCATCAATAAGTAGTTGGTGTCCGATCTATCAACAATTCTCTCTTATCAAATGGCTAGGAATGGTTGATTCTTGGTTTTCAAAGAATCTATCACATAATTGACATTATTGAAGGCCATGCATATACTCATTATAAATTGGGCAGCTTAATAAGATTGCTGCGCCCAACAACTGAATGGAAAATTCCTTGGTTATTGTAAATCTTCTTTCAAATGATGTCAGAATTCATGTAAACTATATGATGTCCAATAATTAAAGCTAGAGAAAGTTGTTATTCTAGCCATGCTTTGAGGGCAAAGATTTTGAGTAGGGTGGCTTCTAGTATACCTATTACCCAGTAAAGGTGTAGTATATATTAATGTCACTAAAATTTAGATCAACAATATTTATAATAATTAGTTATGGTGGATATTTATTATGAAGAGACATAACTATTGGGGAATAGATACAGGAAAGGGGTACAGTTTCATTCCCTATTGGATTCAACATGTTTGGGGATTATTTATTTCTTTACCCTATTGGGTTCACTTTGACCTCTAAATGTAGGAAAGCATTGAAATAGGGGCAAGTTGCTTGCTGTAGATTCTTAGTGGTATTAATGATAACTATTTTGGTGGTCCAAATATTTCACTGCATTCTGTAAAACACTATTGTTTAGACAGTAGATGGGTATATCGTCTTGTGAGTTTGATGAATTGTAGTTTTAAACATGAGATTTGATCATGTTTCTTCCATATATATTAAAAATTAAAATTTAAACTATATTATTGTTGGAATCAGATTGACTAGATGGCCTCTTGTTTTACTTCCAGGGTCGATCTATCCGAATGATGGGAGTTTTCTTGAAAGAAGTTGAGGAGGTTTCCCAACCTGTTATGAAGTCTGACCAAAGGATAGCAGGATTTCTAGAGGAGGAAAGGAGGGCAAAACAACGTATTGCAAATGGACTTGACATTCCTAGAAGATTGCCTCAAGGGCCTTATGTTTTCTGTGACTTCCGTACCCTTCAGCTTCCTGGAATTGAGGTGTGTACTTGCATAAAATTAATTCATCCTCACTATTCTTTTTCTGGTTTTGAAAGTTCAACTAAGCATTCAACTAGAAAAAATCTGGATTTGTTTAGAAGAAGTTTCTTGAGGGTGGGGTGACTAATGTTTTTTGTGAAGTAATTTTAAATTGATGAAATATTTGTAACATAAAATCCATATCAATTTCTGAACAAAAATGGAAAAAGTATAAAGACAAGCAAGGGGCCCATCAATAGATGCCTTTTCTGCTCTGATTGAGAGAAGATAATCATCTGCAAAGTGGTTGTTAACCATTTCGGAACCATCTAGGAGAAGAATACCATGAATCTGACTAGAAATACAGGTGGCCTCTAACGAGTAACCCAAAGCATTTGCTGTCAAGACATATAGATAAGGGGCCAAAGGACATCCTTAGCGGATAGATCGATGTAGATGGATTCGAGGCGACAAGGTCCTGTTGACCGAAACAAATGCTGAGGCATTAGTGAACAGAGTGTTCACCATAGCAATATTCCAGGGGCCAAACCCCAAACAAATCAACATCTCCGAAATTAAAGACCAATCCACCTGATCGTATGTGTTGTCAAAATCAATTTTCTGTTATGAATAATAAAACCAACTGTTCATCACACAATAAATCAAACCATGAACACCAATGTTTTTATTAATGGTGAAGTCATTGATTACATTAACAATCCTCTTTTGTTTTGCTAGTAGGTGGTTGCATAACCTAATTGCCTTTTCTAAATAACATCTAAACTAATACCTATCATAATTAAGAACACTTATTAATGTGCCTTTATTACATTTTAGTCATTGGAGCGTTATACTTCAACACCCCTTCTTAACACTACAATTTTAATTTTAAACAGAAAATTTCAGACCATAGAATAATTACACACTGGTTGGAAATTAAACAGCAGAAGCACACAGAAAATTTCTTGCCTTCAGATATCAGTTTTTCATTAAAATTACTCAAAGCTTACAAGGGCTCCCGAACTGGGAAAATAACCCACTAAGAAAAGATTACAAAACTACAACAAAACCTGGCTGTTCTGGTGCATCGTACGACCTGTATGGCCCTGCAACTCGGTTCTGTACGGCTGGGTGAAAATCCTCTCGCACCCTGACTTCTGCAACAGCCTGATCTTCTTCTGCTGCAACAACACCTTACTGCAACAATGCCTTGCTGGGTCGATCTCTTCTGCTGCAACCTGTTTCCTCTTTCCTCCTTTGAACTTGCACATTGAGTGAAAATCCTTTATCACTCTGTGTGTGTCTCACTTGTGTTTCTCTAACACTCTTTCTGTGTCTTCTCCTTTCATTTTGTCTTTCTTTTATAACTTTGAGTTGATGACCAAGTCTCCATAACTCTAATCTCTCAATGAGATTGGCGGTTGAGATTAAATCCCAATCGATGGTGGAGATTATATCTAAATCACTAATGTAAATACTTTACATTTTATTAGACATTAATCAACTCAATATAAAAGTCTATTCACTTTAATAATTAACTTTAGCTAAAGTAAATTACAAAGATAAGAAGGGTCCTTTTTCAACAACTTCCACACGTCCGACACTAGACTTGTGTGGAAGTTCTTGTCCGATGCTACAAACACCAACAATAATTTTGTATCTAAAAGTAATTGACTTGGCATTGTTATTTTTGTTGTGCCACTCAATCACTTTATTAGGCTGTGTAGGTTTTGGTTTAGTGCCTTTTGATGATTCCCCATAAATTTTTACTCATTAAATGCATTTGAATCTTCACTTTCCATGTATGAAAATTATATCTATTGAATTTTTCTAGATGGATTTTGATCCGGATTGGATCATTATATTGTTTGTCATCTATCTCGATCCTTTCAAAATGGAAAAAATTGGAGGATTCAACTTGCGTGGCCATTTCAGTGGCAGGTCCCAGTATGGAAAATTGGGGCCCGGAACCTTCTGGAGCCATTTTGAAGCATTAAACAATGTTTTTTGGGGTTTTGGTGTCCATATCTTTTGAACATCCCCTTGACGGTATCCTACACTTCGAGACCTTTCCAACGGTGCAAACCGTGCGTCAATTCGAGTTCGTATGCAAGTTATGCCTCCTTCAAGTTGRCCTACTGTGTTGACCACCATGGTATGAGAGGATGCCACGTCAGCCCCCGTTATTCATGCATATGGGGCTAGCCAATATGTAATTTCAAGAAGATTCTAGAAGGTCCAAAACCGTATCACAATTGAGAGTTGAGGAAGTAAAAAACCTAACCCTAGATGGCTATCGGGCTATGTTAAATATTGGGATAATAGGAGGAGAAGGGGTTCCATTCTTTTGTATTGTATCTTGTTCCATAGCTGAGCAGAACATCTGAGAGTGGTATTGTGTGAGTATAATAGAGGAGAGATTCTATAGGAGCCATATAGGCCATAGGTCAAAGGCAACTCTAGAGAGAGTGCCTCTTTCTTTGTACTTGCATCATTTCTATACCAGAGAAAAGAGAGCAGAGCAGCCTCACCTTCTAGTTGGGTTTTCTCTCGTATTGGGTTTCCCAGGTCATATCTTGTGTTTATTTGTGCATGGTGTGATTGTATTTTATTGTTCTCTATTTTCTCCATTTTATCTATTTCATGTATAAGCAGAAAAAACCAGTAACAAATATTCTGGAAATCTAAAGGAAAATTAACCTTAATAATAAAGATTGCAATTATTTATCAGATCTGTTGTGACGAACTATTCCAGTGGAATATCCACAACAGTTTATGGATCATATTTGTATCAGAGCAGGTTTTTCTTTTGGGCATTTGTGGGAAGTTGCAGGATCTAGGAATCGACTTAACGAGAAGTCGGAGATACACTATGTTGGAGTTGTTGATTGCCTATTCAACTAGGGGGTCAACTCCATGTACCATGAAGATGCGCATCAACAGATGCAACCATGTCGAAGACTTTTTGGTTCTACAGGGCATCTTTTTGCTCCAGCACACAGTGTTGTAAGCGAGATTACCGCACCCCTGCGCGGGTTTATAATGTAATAGGTCTACATGGATCATGTTAGGTCAGTTGCCTTAGGGTTTCTTC
This sequence comes from Picea sitchensis, assembly GCA_010110895.2. Lineage (NCBI taxonomy): Eukaryota > Viridiplantae > Streptophyta > Pinopsida > Pinales > Pinaceae > Picea > Picea sitchensis. The sequence goes on from SNQJ01S0017723.1 coordinate 88,555, forward strand.
ATTAGGAGAGTCCCTTTCACTGAGTGTTTTTTATCCTCAGGAGGTTAATGTGGCTTAACCAGCCGGGTTAATCTCCCTTGAGTTTTTCACTCCCACCCAATAAATCCTCCAAAGTGGTGAAAGGCGTTCTAGTGAAGTTATTCCTAGGTAGCTAGTGTTTAGGAATGTTGTAAATGACCATGTAAGACAACACACGAATTTTCACGGAATTCCGTCAAGTATAGATAGGTTTTTTTTAAGGTTCTGAATTAATTAATTAATTAATTATGGGTAATTAATGTAAAACTTAGGTCCCGAGATTTTTGATAGGGGTATTTGTATTCAAAAGAAAGCTAATGAGACCCCCTGAAACCGTGGACCAAGTTTCAACTCAATCGGANGGATGAGACCATTAGGACGCCGTTCACCACTTTGGAGGAAGTTATTGCATGTGTGGAGGGAAAAACTCAAGGGAAGTCAGCCAGGCCCGAGAGCCCGGTTGACAACCTGAGGATAAAAAACCCTCGGTGAAAGGAACTCCCCCCATGAAAACATCCAAAGGTACCTGACCTAACTATGATCCATGCAGACTTATTACATTATTAACCCACGCAGGGGTGCGGAAATTTCATTTACAAAATTTGTGCTGGAGCATCAGATACCAAGTAGAATCAATACTGTTTTCAACAAATTTGCATCTGGTAATGCATCTTCATGGCACATGAGTTGACCACCGTTGCTAAATGGGCGGTCAACACCTAGCATTTGCCTAAATTTCTGAGTTATTCATGGGTGATTGAATGCTGTTCATTGTGTTTATTTCCGCTCCATAATTACTTAGCAATGTGTTTCTACTTATGGAAATTTCTGAATGTGGGTTTTAGACATTTCAGAGTTCATGCAAGACAGTTATCTCTAGGTTGCTAAGTGTATGACAGAATATTAGCTTGCTGATTTTTGTCATTAATTTCTACAGTTACTACGTCACAACCACTTAAGTATGTTTCCTTGGTTCATTGTACTTAAGTATTGTGCAGTCACATCATAGTTAAAATGTAAAGAGATTTCACTTGTAAGCTACTACATACATATGCATGTGAGCCAATCCCTGCTTGTGGATTGATACCTCTATACAGCCAAATGATTTGGCTATAACACTAGATCCTCTTTATGTGCAACATTTTGCTCATTCTTCATTCCTTTCTCCTCAGCTTCTTGTTAGCCCTTTTTTGGAATCTTTCCATTCTTGTTAGGCTGCCTTATCATTTGCCTGTCATTGGTCTTTATTGCCTTTTAAAATCTTTGTGAATAACTTTGAAAGGGAGTTCAGCTGATACATATTATTTTTCAAGATGTTGCATTTCTGAGAATGAAGATTTCCACAGTTCAAAACTCTAACACAGGTTATACTCCAAAAGATTTTGCTAATTTTGCATTTCGGCTGTTGTCATGGACTAGTGACATATATTATATTTTTCTCTAGGATTGCAAAATTCTTGCTCCAACTGTGACAAATCTGTGCTACATAATATATATAGAAGTCCAAATCTGAGATAGTCTTTTCTATGGAAGTGACACTCTGCACAATTGTATTTTTCCAACCCTCTGCATAATTATGGAATCATACTTGCACCTGTTACCCATGTAGCTGGATGCAGTTTTAACTTGATAGAAATGACTATTTCACATTCAAATCACAAATTTCATAACAAAAAACCCTTTATAATTTTTCTGAATGTAACGGGACTTATCTGTTGGTATGTTTGGTGCTTGGAAGGGTGACTGTCTACTCAAGACTGAAAAAATAATCTGTGCAACAGAAATTGACTTAAGCAAAAAAACAACGAGAAGTGAATGAATGCTATCCCTGGCTCACAATATTGCTCAATGGATATCATGATATGCATCTAGCACATCCTATCCATCGGAATGAATTGCTCGTACACAAATCCTACTTGGGTGATGTTTCATATACCAACTGATACCCTAACTGGAATTAGTTTAGTCTGATGGATTTTGGCATGGTGCAAACATACTATGAAGTCTGAACAATCTTTCAGATAAGGATAAATTTATGTATGCTAGACCATTAATCCTTTGAAAGGACAGGAACATGCACTCATGCAGTAAAAGTATGTGAAAATATTTGAGCTGTACCAGGTGCTTCTAAGCACACTTTCAATAACTTTTAGAACTTCTTGGAATTACGATCCATCATTGATATGTTTTCTATCATGATCAAGGTTCTAAATTAACAGATTTCCTTTAGATAAAACGTCTTTTGATTTACATGTTTCCAATTGATCAACTAGCTTTCCTCTTGTATAAGTAGTACCATTTTTTATCAGATATTTCATTGACCAAAGCCAGATTGTGTTTGAATGAATGTGAAAATAAAGTTCATGGTTGAGCATGATATCCAATAAACTATTGGAGTGGTGTTCATTTTTGTTTTTAGAGAAACTTGGGAAAGTTCATATAACCAAAATTAGGTGGACCAGTCAAATGATTGTTGCTGTTTAGAATCTAGATGCATTGTCACTATTGACAAAGACCCAATATAAATGAAAATGCAAAGCTGATTTAAAGTTCACGTTTTGCAGTTAAACCCTCCTGCAGAAAAGGCACTAGCAATCATGCACAGACTTGCCAGTGATCCGGGTATAATTGCTATCATGAAGAAGGTATCATAAGTGAAGCTGTGTTTATAAAGCAGCTAGTTGCTGAACTGGTCTGGAGTTTGAATTTATTATTCTCTTTAACTTTTGCATTTTATGCTTATTTGAAGATCATGTCTTCCTTTTGATGAATGGTTTCTTTGCCTTTTAGCATCGATGGAGGGTAGGAATTATGACAGAGTTAGCTCCTGTTGGGTATGTAGGGATCAGCCCTAAATGTATTCTTGGATTAAATAAGGTAGAGCATCTCATCCTGCTGGTCAGTTCTTGACTACAACGATAAATGGGTGAAATATATTTAATCCTAAAATGACTTTGGAGCTAATGCAGTTCTCTGTGATGGTTGTGTACTGTCTTTACATCAGAATCATGGGGAGGAAATATCATTACGGCTAAGAACAGATGATCTTAAGGGATTCAGAAAGTATGAGAGCATTAAGAAGACTTTATTACATGAACTTGTAAGTCGAGTATAGTGGTAGTGATTCTTTAGCATCAGCCTATTTTTCAGCCTATTGTTGATTTTATCTCATTGTATTGCTTTTCCCTTTCAGGCTCACATGGTACACTCAGAACATGATGCAAACTTTCTTGCACTAGACAAACAGGTAGAAAAGTAAAAGAACATATATTATTTCTTAACACCTGACTCAATTATTGAGCATAGAAAATATTTCAATTATGCCATGCATTATTGTAATTGATGCAGTTGAATCAAGAAGCTATTGCCTTGGATTGGACAAAGTCAAGAAGCCAGACATTAAGTGGGTTAAGGCAAGAAGCTGATGTAGATGAGCTCTTTTCTTCTCATGAAACTTACAGCATTAACAAGCTTGGAGGGAATCCTTTGCATTCTGTGGTAGATGCTCGTGCTTCTGCAGCAGCTGCAGCAGTAAGACGTCTTGAAAATTCACTTCCTCTTCATATTTCATCAAATATTGCCCAAGAAGGGTCTAAAAGAAACACTATTCATGTCAGTGGAAGCAGTGCTCTTTCCCAGACTGAAGATGGACCTGATCCAGATGATTGTTCTAGAGTTAATCAAAAAATAAGCAATGCTACCTATACAAACATTGACCTGGAGCAAGATTTTTCAGAACCAGATCCAGATGATAGAGTAATGCATGGTTTCATGTCTCAGAAACCAGATGTAGATGAGGAAATGTGGGAGGAACCTGATCCAGATGATTGTCAAGGTCACAATGCTGGTAGACCTAAAACAATTGCCGAACCTGATCCTGATGACTGCCATGGAGGCCACAACATTAGTAGACACAAAATGATTGGTGAACCTGATCCTGATGATAGTCAAGAAGGCCACACTGTTGGCAGATTTCAATACTTTGCTGAGCCTGATCCCGATTACAGTCAAGAAGACCATACTGTTGGGAGAAGATATAAAACTAATTCTGAACCTGATCCTGATGATTGTCAAGAAGGTGGCAACATAGGCAGACCTAAAAGCATTGCTGAACCTGATCCTGATGACAGTCAAGAAAGCCACACTTTTGGTAGATATAAAACCATCGCTGAACCTGATCCTGATGACAGTCAAGAAAGCCACATTGTTCGTGGATATAAAACCATTGCTGAACCTGATCCTGATGATTGTCAAGAAGATGACAACATTGGTGCAGTTAAAACCATGGTTGAACCTGATCCAGATGACTGTCAAGAAAATGAAACAATGGCCGAGCCTGATCCTGATGACATCCTCTTAGGACAACCAGACACAGTAGATGTCCTCTCTAGGCGGTCAAGTGATATTCACATTTTTGGTTCCAGTTATATTGGATCAAATCTTAATGATGGAAATTCTGTTACAGAAATGCAACACAGCAGTCCTGATTCTAGTCTGAACAAACCTGTTACAGAATTGCAACATGGCATTCTTGGTTCTAGACCAAATGAACCTGTTGTAAGTGATTTTGAATCCATGCAGTTGAACCTAGAACGTGAAGATGCAGATTTGAGAAGAATTCAAGAATCCACAGCTGCTACTTCTGCACGCCTTCAAGATGCCATTCAAAAGCTTAGGTCCCAGGTGCCACCTGTTGAAATGGCTTCTGTTATTCGAACTTTGTTCACTATTTTAGGGTGAGTTCCTGAATTTTTTTTCCTCCATAAACTTCTTGTACATAGAAAATTTGGTGTGGATAAAATATTTAATCTCTGCTTTGCAGATTTATTACAGCAAGACTGAAAAATGGCTTTACTTTGTTCCATTCGGATCATATTGTGGTTGACATTTCTGATTTGAGCTTGAATTTGTTGTCAGGAATGTTATGAATCATCCAAATGAAACCAAATTCAGACGCTTGCGCAAGGTAATTTGTTAAAAACTACCTCCAAATATTTGGTTTATTGCTTCTAGATTATAACTAATTAACAATAAAAGTGATACATATTAATTCTGAGTTTTCTTCAAATTGTTGCAGGCTAATCCTATATTTCAGCGATCCATTGCAAAGTATGAAGGTAATCATCTACAGACTACAATGTAGTATATAGTACTTTTTTACTTCTTCAAGATAATGGTTGTTTTATATTATCAAAATAGCAGTTCATGTCTAGATTCAATAGAAAGGAAGAGTAAATCCACAAAACTACTGAGCATGCAATGCCAGACCTGCTCATAAATTTACAGGTGTATGCTGTTACATATTGGTTGAACAAAAAGGAAATTCAACAAAACATAAATTAACTGTTGATGTTTGTAGCATCGGACAAGTACTTCCACACATGTCTAAGTGTCTAGATGTGTGGAAGTAGTCCAAAGGACCTTTCATAAACTTTGGAAATTCACTTTAATTAAATGAATTATTAAAGTGAATGTCTTTTTATAATTAATGTGAGTTTAATTTAATAAAATGCTAAAGTTATTAGCATTAGTGAATTAAATTAATCTCAGCCATTGATCTCAAGTGAGGTGAGATCTAATCTCAACCGTTGATCACTTTGGATATTAGGGTTAGGGTTCAGCTAAATATTATAAAAGGCAGCCAAAGTGAAAGGAAAAGATACATCTTGGAGACATCTATTGGAGTCAGTGACTCATAGAGAGAGAGAGAAAAGAAGGAATTTTTTCTCAAGTAGATCTCGGATAGGTGAAGAAGGACTTTCATCTTGAGATCAACTCAGTCCAAAGGAGAAGGAAGCAACAACATATAGATCTAGTATCAAGGACAGATCTAATAGTCTAAATGTTCTACGAAACGATTCTTTTTTGGCGATATTTTCCGGGGACATTTGTCTGAAATTCGATGAGAAATTGTTAGATCCGCAGATTTGAGTGATTATTTTTGTATAATCCGAGTGCCCCAAGGGTTTTTTAGCATGCTGAATCCATTTCTGAATTCAGAAATTAATTTTAAACAACAAAAAATAGTGATTTCGTGCAAATTTGTATCGCCGAATTTTGGTGAAAAAAGCCATTTCGTAGAACAGTTAGACAATGCCGAACAACAACAGGTACAATGGCAGATCGGGCCATACAAAGCCGCAGGAAGCACTGCACGGGCAGTATAGAAGACACAGGTGCACACATCCGTACTAGACTAGTGCAGAAGGGCACGTACATACGCGCCAAACTAGTGCAATAGGGAACGTACATGCGTGTAGGACCAATGGTCGGGGGTGCGTACATACACGTTGTTAGATCTGCAAGGAGATCTCTACAGATCTATAAACCAACAATGAAATTCTTTTGGGTGCTTGAAGGAATACGCACATGACAATGTTTTTTGTTTAGATCTAGAAATGGTAGCAACCAGTCTCAGGTTTGAAGACAGGTTGGATGGAGCATTTAACTTCCTGTCCTAGAAAGAAAGGGTTACTTTGCTTTTGAAGGAACATGACGTTTGGGAGATTGTAGAAAAGGTTGTTCCTACACCGACAGATGCAACAGAGAAGGCTTCTCTTGAGAAGGACATCAAATCCCAGAGAGTGATCTTGGATGTAGTGAAGGATCATTTGATCCCTCATGTGGCAAAGAAGTAGTCAACCAGAGAAATTTTCAAGGCTTTAGGGGATTTGTTCCAGAGTGACAACTTGAACAAGAAGATGATCTTGAGAAACAAGCTCAGATCCATCTAGATGTCAAGACCTGACAATGTTATCAACTACTTCATGAGGATCACCCAAACACGTGATCAACTTGCAAATTGGAGAAAAAGTGGAGGACGTAGAACTTGTAAATGTGGCATTGAATGGTTTCACTAAGTCATGGGAACCATTTGTCCTGGGAGTCTGCACTCCGGAGAAACTTCCTAAATGAGACAGGATTTGGGATGATTGCATCCAATAAGAGACTTGAGAGGAGTCTAAATCCTGCAGGAAAGGAGATGGGGAGGAGAACCTAGCCTTGGTCAGTCAGGCCAAGAAGGGCAAAGGAAAGGGTTCCAAGGGTAACAGTGAGGGGGCAACCTCACAGCCGAGTAAGAAGAAGGAATTTAGTAAGATCAAGTGTTTTGCGTGCCACACGAGTGGTCATCATGCATGTCAGTGTCCAAAGAAGAAGGGGCAAGGGAAATCGCAGTAGGTAGCAACATTAGCGGAAGCTCAGTTGGATGAGTTTGCTGCGAAGCTTGAGAAGGAATTCACACCAGTCTTCTGCCTCTCTACTATCACAATCATAAGGATTGCATGGTACTTGGACAATGGTGCATCACGTCATATGACAAAACCACGAGAGCTATTCAGTAGTCTGATGGAGAAGGACTCAGGGATCCATGTGGAGCTTGGTGACGATGCCAAGTATGCAATGAAGGGGGAGAGAACAATCTTGTTCCAACTTGAATCACAAGGTTTGTTTGAGGCCCAGGATGTGCTATATGTATCAGGGCTGAAGAATATTTTTCTCTCAATCTTAGTTACGGAGGACAGGGGTTTTGCTGTCATGTTCAAGAAAGGGAAAGTACTTGTACATCCAGAGGGAGCTGTCCCTGACACAACAATGAGCATTGGAGTTAGAGAGGGAAATTTATACAGGTTGCAGGGTAAGCCTGTTCAGGGCTTGATACATGACAATGACAACCTGTGTGAGTTATGGTACAGGAGGATGGGACACCTGCACTATAGGGCGTTGCCAATCCTGAGGGAAATTGTCACTGGT
>SNQJ01S0017723.1:104777-117780 GCA_010110895.2 Picea sitchensis
GGCTCTCATAGACAAGTGGGTGGCTATTTTGCATAGGAACTGCCCCAATACCCTCCCCGGAGGCATCACACTCTACTGTGAAGGGTTGGCCGAAATCTGGTAGAGCTAAGACTGGGCATGTGCTCATTACCTTTTTCATCGTGTCAAATGTCAACTATGCCTCTGAACTCTATTTGAAAGCCCCTTTCTTGTTCAAATCGGTCAAAGGTGCACAAAGCTGTGAGAAACCCTTGACTAATCTCTTGTAATAGCAACAAATGCCAAGAAACCCCTTCAATTTTGTGAGGGTCTTAGGTGTGGGCCAGTCAAGTATAGCTTGGATCTTCTCTTGGTGTACCTGTACCCCTTTTACTCCAATGGCGTGTCCCAAATAGAGGACCTCTGTCATTCCAAATTCACATTTGGATTCCTTTGCATACAAGGATTGGTCCTCCATGATGGCTAGAATCTGTTCCACATGTTGAATATGTTCCTCCCAAGTCCTACTATAGATCAACACGTCATCAAAATATACTAGAAGGTGCTTGCTCAATTGCTTGTTGAAGACACGATTCATGCAAGATTGAAATGTGGCTGGCACATTAGTCAGTCCAAATGGCATCACCAGGAATTCATAGTGGCCGTAGTGACATCTAAAGGCAGTCTTGCAGACGACCTTCTCCCTCATTTTGATCTGATGATAGCCAGAGCGCAAGTCAATCTTGGTGAAGTAAACAACCCCATGGAGCTCATCCAATAGCTCATCAATCCTCAGAATGGGGTACCCTTTCTTAATTGTTTTCATGTTCAATGCTCTATAATCAATGCACATACACATGGTTCCATCCTTCTTCTTTACTAGTACCACTGAAGATGCAAAAGGGTTGGAACTCGGTCTAATGTGACCCATGTCTAACAGTTCTTTGGTAGCCTTCTCTATCTCATCTTTGTACTTCTTTGGGTGTCTATAGGGCACGATGATGGCTGGTTTCGCTCCCTCTTCCAACTCTATGATATGCTCAAACCCCCTATCTGGTGGTGCTCTTGGTGGAATGGGTCCAAACACCTTGCTATGTTTGTCAATGATTCTCTGAATCTCTGGTGCATAGTGAACCTTTCCCTTCTTGTCCACACGTACTGAAATCCTACACTCAACAACATATACAATGTCATCTCTTTTGAAAATGGCCTCCATGCGCTTTGCTGTAACCACCCTAGTTGTGTTTCTGGACATGCCCCTAAGAACTACCTTTTTCCCACTTTCCTCTGTGAAAGACATCTCCATGGTCTTGTAGTTGGTGATGATTGGTCCCAACGTGCTAAGCCAATGAACCCCAAGGATGTTATTTGTGTCTCGAAGATCCATCACATAAAAGTCTTGTGTTAAATCATGCCTGCCCATTGTAAGCTTCATTCCCAGAATGTACCTGTTACAAGGCATGGTGCTTCCTCGTGCTACCTCCACCTTGAATCCTTCAAATTCTACTGTGGGTATGTGCCTCCTCTGTAGTAGGGCTGAATCAATAAAGTTGTGAGAAGCACCCTCATCAATGAGAACCGAAACCTTCTGTCCCTGCAGTACCCCTCTAATCCTGAAGGTCTTATACTTGGGTACCCCATTGATGGATTCCAATGCAACCTTCTCATCTATTGCCATGTCATGACATGTACCTTCTTCTTCTGCAGTTTCGGTGGTGTCTGCTTCTATATTTTGTAGGTGGTCGAAATCTTCATCATCCTCATTATCAGAAGTTACCTCAATGTAGTGGGCCTTGCCTCTGCCCATACACTTGTGGGATGGATCCCAAGGCTCTTTGCATGTATAGCATAGTTGCTTTCTCCTCAGTTCCCTTCTAGTGTTCTTATCCATCCTATCTCTTCCTCTGTCAAACCCCCTTAGGTCTCTTCCTCCTTGATTCATGGGAGGTCTTTGGTCCCTTCCTTCGATATTTAGAGGTGGTCTAGGGATAAATTTAGATTTCGTTGGTAGGCCTAGATCTCTAGTCCTCCATATAGCATCCTGTAAGATGGTAGGCTTGAAAGCCTTAACCCAACCCTTTGAGGGTTCCATCAAACCCTCCGTGAAAAGCATCATGAGTCTTGAATGAGACACATCCTGCACCATGACTACTATCCTCCGAAACTCCTCAATATACACCTCTGGTGATCCGGTCTGCTTGAGTTGGGTGAGTTCCCTGAAGTGTAGCTCTAGATCCCCCTAGTCAAACCTGTCAATAACCCTTTATGTAAACTCTGTGTAAGCCGCTATCTGATTGTGGCCAAGTGTGGTTAACCCATGGTACCACCAATCATGAGATTTTCCCTCCAAGTACATGGTGGAAAACTTGATGGCATCCATTTCTCTCATTGGGTTAAGCTGCAGGTAAGTGTCAAGTTTTTGCACCCAAGCCTGTGTAGTCATCTTGGGAGACCCATCAAAATATGGGATCTCCATTTTTCCATCCTTGCGCTCTAACTCATAGTTGCTCCTGTGGTACAACTTGGTTTTACCTCTGAGTTTAAATCCACAATACTGATCCAATGTCATCTGTCTCTGGAATGCTATGCTCAGTGAGTTATTCCCTGACATACTGAGCAAAATTGTCCTCAATTTCGTCTTGGTAGTTTGGCTGTGTCTATTCATCCAAGAACGCAGGTAGGTAGGGCCTGTGGGTGGTCTTGTTGTGTGTCTGTCCCTGTGGTGCTCCTCCTCAATGGCTTTGTCCCTCAGTATGATAATATGGAATATGCTTCTGCCGCTGTCTATTCCCTAGATCCACTAGCCTCTCTGTTTACATATTTTTCAGGCCCCTTTCCTCCATGAGTCAAATCCAACAATACCTGTGAGATTAGATCCTGATTTGTAGATACCTTTTCTAAGGTCTCCCTCAACTCACTCTGATTTCTGCGTGATGCCTCCTGGTTTTCATATAAGTGTGTGACCAACTTATTCTCTGTCTGGAGTATAGACTAATGTAGTTTTCGTGTCAAGGTTGCTAAGACTTGTGGCTCACTGTCCTCACCTGAACCTTCCATATTGGCCTCTGGTTCGCCTGCCTACCTCCTACATCTGCCCATATAGATACCACTAAACTTCTGCATGCGCTAATCCCCACTGGCTGGGAGGATGAACGCTCTGATACCACTGTAATGTTCCCAAGCCAATTTTTTCGCTTGGAACACTAACTGATCACTGATTAACTGATGTGTGTGTGTGTTTACTTGCAATTTACTTATTGAGTTATGTCTTAGGGTTTGTAGATTCGGTTAACAAGCACATGTCATAGATCTGAAGATATAGCAAGTGGAAATACAAGATATGACAAGCAACACTAGATATGGAACCAAACAACATATATATGACCTTTATTGATATAATAAGAAAGAACCTGATACAACAAGGATGTAGATCTAGAATAACATCAGATAGATCCAATTGTTGAGATTTGGTAGCTTGGAGGTACTTCTGCATTGACAACGCTCAGCATGCGGAAGTGACCAAGCAAATTTTCTCCTAGTGACTTTATAATTATAAAGTGACTTTATAAAGTGATTTTATAAAGTTGGGTCTTTTAATTATTTTTTTAATGTAAAAGTTACTTTATGATGTTTTGAGTCACTTTAATGACTTAAGTGACCTCAACGAATGATTGAGTCGTGACCGTTAATCTTGAGGGAAGTGAAGAGTCACTTAAGGGAGATCAAGGGTTAGAGGAGTTACAATTCGAAATTGCTTAAAGGTAGCTCATTAGGAGAAGGAGGGCGCACTTTTGAGGAGAGCTAGTGGGAAGGTGAAATGGCACGATTTCCAAGGAGAGTTTCTTTGCTTGGAGGAAGAGAGTTTCAACAACAGGAGTTGGCACTCATCCCTAGGGGGATTGGCACACATTTCTAGACAAGTTTTCAGCATTTAAAGAGGAAGCCGTACAACAAGGAATCCGTACAATATGGATTTGGGGAGGCCGTACAACAAGGAGGCTGTACAGTACGGATTAGAGGAGGCCGTAGATAATTTATTTGTTGGGTTTTGCATCCACAGCTTGCACATAAATTGAGGCTGAGTTTTGGCACAAATTTCAAGGTGTTTTGCTATTGCAAATTAATCCGTACAACAAGGTACAGTTCTGTACTTTTCTGGGCACTTATTTCGAGAGACATTTCTACTGTTTAATGACTGGAAAGTCCGTACCTTTGGTTAGGAAATCTGGTTCAGATTTCAAGACTGTGTTGCACCATGGTAATGTGAAATTTCTCCTCAGTAAAGTACATCTCATTAAATGCTGATTGTAAACTGCTGATATACTCCGAATTTTTCCTTAAGCTGAATAAAGAGACACTCTTCTCAAAATCTGTCCTATTTCCTGTGTATTTTTCAAGTGTTTATGCACATGATTTTGTGCCAAATGTGGGTTACTGTCTGTTGTTCATAATTTATTTCTTTTGTGCCAAATGTATTGTCATCGTCATTGTTCATAATTTATTTCGCTGCTATTTTATTTCAGAACTTGCATAATAGTATTTCAGCTCATAACAACAGTGGTATGGCTGTTGATATTTATGATAGAGGCTGAAATCTAATTTAGTCTAGGTGTATGCTGAAATGAGATGAATTTCTACATGGTAACGAGCGTGTGCTTTGAAGTTCAAGGCACTTGGCACTTGGGACAACAAGTGATTTGCTGGGGATTTGCTTGGAAGAAGGGGGGAAGGAAGAGGTTCTTTTTCAAGTGGACAAATATGACTTCCAACATTAGATTTGAAGATTGATTGGAGGGGTCTCCAACTACCTGCAGTAGAATGTTAGAATCAGCAGTGTTCTCAAGGAGAACGAATTGTGGTCGTTTGTGAACACCATTGTGCCTGTACCTGCGTCAGATCCGATAGCTCTTGATGTTCATGAGGTGAGGGAAGCCAAGACTCAGAGAATCATCTTGGACGGGGTCAAAGACCACCTTAAGAAGACAACCAATGAAATGTGGGTTGCATTGAAAGGCTTGTATGAGGCTAAGAACGAGAACCGGAAAATGGCTCTCCGGGACAAGCTCCATGGAGCTAGGATGGTCAAAGGAGAGAGTGTGGCCACCTACCTCACCTGGGTTGCATAGGTGAAGGACAAGTTGGCAGCTGTTGGAGAGGTCATTCCTGACTCAGAGTTGGTGCGAATAGCCCTCAAAGGCTTCACCAAGGAGTGGGAGGTTTTCGTCAAATGTGTGGTGGGGAAAGAGAAGCTCCCTGACTGGAGCAAATTGTGGGATGATTTTACACAGGAGGAGATCTGGGAGGGGTCTCAGGAAAAGGCATTGGATGGTGCAGACGACAAGAACGTTGCTCTTATGGAAAAGGACAATGAGAAGAAGAACGGCATGGGCAAGGTGAAATGATTTGCATGTCACAAGACTGGCCACTATGCTAGTCAATGTTCGAACAAGAAGAAGAAGAAACCATAACCATAAGTGGCAACATCAACAATGGTTGTAGATTTTGCTGAGAAATTTGAGAGGGAGTTCTCTCTCGTGACTGGTCCCGTGGGCAGTGGATGCCTAGCATTCGAGGACATTGAGTCTTGGTTTGTGGGCAGTGGAGCCTCTCGACACATGACTGGGTTGAGGTCAGTTTTCCTCAATCTTACAGATATAGACTCAGACTGTAGAGTGAATTGTGGAGCCGACCCACAACTTGCAGTAAAGGGGGTTCCAACTAGAGTCAGGAGATCTTCTGGAGGTTGGCGAGGTGTTATATATTCCAAAGTTTACAGTTAATTTGCCCTTAGTGTCAGCTTTGGATGAGAGTGGATTTGGAGTTGTCTTCTACGGTGGACATGTGTTTTTATATCCTGTAGGAGCAACTGCTGACACAACAATGATGCTTGGTGTCAAGTATGATGGCTTGTACAGGTTGTTGGGTAGACCTATGTTGGGGTCCAATGGATTTTTGGACTCAGATTTTGTGTCGGAGAGTTGGCAGGTAGCACGGGAAAGAGAGTTGATCCATGTGACTCAGTCTTCTTCTGGGACTCTCAAAGGACTCAACATGCATGAGTCAACACAAATGGATGCTCAGGAGAGTGTGCATTCTCCTACGAGCATGTCTTCAGTTTGTGGTACAATAGAGGTAGCAACAGAGGCTTCCAGTGTAGTGGGAGTAGTGGCTTCCCGTTCAGAGGGAGCATAGACTTCTAGTACAGAGGGAGCATCTATGGCAACTGATGAGATGGAGACAAATTCTAGTGGTGATACCAAAAGTACCTTTGTCACTAAGAGGGAGTGTTGAGATTTGGTAGTTTGGAGGTACTTCTGCATTGGTAGCGCTCAACATGCAGAAGTGACCAAGCAAATTTTCGCCTAGTGACTTTATAATTATAAAGTGACTTTATAAAGTGATTTTATAAAGTTGGGTCTTTTAATTATTTTTTTAATGTAAAAGTTACTTTATGATGTTTTGAGTCACTTTAATAACTTAAGTGACCTCAACGAATGATTAAGTCGTGACCGTTGATCTTGAGGGAAAGTGAAGAGTCACTTAAGGGAGATCAAGGGTTAGAGGAGTTACAATTCGAAATTGCTTAAAGGCAGCGCATTAGGAGAAGGAGGGCGCACTTTTGAGGAAAGCTAGTGGGAAGGTGAAAGGGCATGATTCCCAAGGAGAGTTTCTTTGCTTGGAGGAAGAGAGTTTCAGTAGCAGGAGTTGGCACACATTCCTAGGGGGATTGGCACACATTTCTAGACAAGTTTTCAGCACTTAAAGAGGAGGTCGTACAACAAGGAATCCACACAGTATGGATTTGAGGAGGCCATACAACAAGGAGGTTGTACGGTACGGATTAGAGGAGGCCATACAACATTTATTTGTTGGGTTTTGCATCCACAATTTGCACAGAAATCGAGGCTAAGTTTTGGCACGTATTTCAGGGTGTTTTGCTGCTGCAAATTAATCCATATAGCAAGGTATAGTTCTGTACTTTTCTGGGCACTTATTTCGAGACAAATTTCTGCTGTTAAATGACTGGACAGTCCATACCTTTGGTTAGGAAATCTGGTTCAGATTTCAAGACTGTGTTGCACAATGGTTATGTGAAATTTCTGCTCAGTAAAGTACAACTCATTAAATGCTGATTGTAAACTGCTGATATACTCAAAATTTTTCCTTAAGCTGAATAAAGAGACACTCTTCTCAAAATCTGTCTTATTTTCTGTGTATTTTTCAAGTGTTTATGCACAGATTTTTGTGCCAAATGTGGGTTACTGTCTGATGTTCATAATTTATTTCCGCTGCTATTTTATTTTAGAACTTGGGTAATAGTATTTCAGCTCATAAACAACAGTGGTATGGCTGTTAGATATTTATAGGAGGTTGCAATCTAATTTAGTCTAAGTGTATGATGAAATAAGATGAATTTCTACACCAATAGATATGATATGATCTGCTACAAAATTCTTCCGATAAGTAGATATAAGCCTCGAAAGGCTGAATACAAGATGAAGACCAATGCAAGAAGAACCAGGTTCAAGTCCAAACCCCCTTGGCTGAAGGCACATCCTCCTGAATAACTGTGGAGGCCCAATATTTGGGCCTAGCTGCTGGAAGCCTCCAAATGACACTAAACCCCGTAGAATGATAGATCAGGGTGAGTAGAACCCCCTCTTGAAGTCTCAGACCGAAATGCCAAGAGTTTCTCCTCCAAATGCTGAATCCTCAAGTGAAGCTGCGCCCTCTTGAATACTGTCAATACCCAATAATTCGGCCCCAATGAAGGATATCTCCAAATGCCCTAAAACTCCTTAGCAAGATAGATAGATCGGGGCACTGTAAGCCACTAGGTGAAGTCTCAAGGTGAGATCTGAAGTCTAACTCCTCCGAACTGAATACATCTGATTCCTAGTAGCGACCTCCTTTTCTCCAAATCGTGCCAATGCTCTAGGAAATCAATTGGATGGTATAACTCTCTCCAAATACACTAGAGTTGCTGATCAAGGACCTGCAAAGAAAACCCAAGTGCTCAAATATCCAAAAGCCTTCTCAGACTCTTGGATCGAACCTCCCTTCAAACAATGATGCGCCCCCTTGCTGGAAACCCTCAAAGGTACGACCTGCTGCTGTCTTGGATGAATGATGGTACCTGTCGCTGCTGTAGAATGGTGTGGGTGGAGTATTGCATCGCCGAGACCAAGCTTGGAACAAGATAGGTGGAATCTTTCACCGCCGAGTTGTCCTCTAGGGTTTGTATTCTCAAAACCCTCAAAACTGTGTGCTCAAGAGCCCAAAAGCAAAATGCATAATAATCCCAGATGAGTGAGAGGTGCGCCCTAGCCTTTCCTTTATACCTCCAATCTATTTCTCTGTTGAGTTAGTTAACCCCTAGGGTTAGCTCCTAACTCAACCTCATGTGTTCTATTTCTTCATTGAGTTACTTTTCCCTTTTCAAGTCAACTTCATATTATAACGTTGAGTTTAGTTGACGTTTCCCCATGTTGCATGAGACTATAGTCTAGTGGGGATGACTAGACTACTGAGTCTCTCCAACCCTCTTCATCAAGAGGTGGGGGACATTATACATGCTATCTCATGATCAAATAGATCATGTCACAAGTATYACCATCATATCYAAACATACTCTGTCATAGTCACACACAAACTATCTGATGGTTATGTCACAATCATGCATCTGGGGCCTCTTCAACATGCGTAGCATCTCTCTAGTGGGCACAACCTCCTCATCCTTTCAGACCTTATGGGTCTCGACATCCTTTCAGACCTTATGTCATTACATGACTTCACTAGCTTACTCAAAGCTAGGCAACTAGCCATTTCACACAGAATTGCGCTACTTCCCAATCCACATGGAGTTTGGGCAACTATCTAGTTTAGCCAGATCACACAGAACTGCACTACTAGCCAGTCCATACGAAGTTTGGGAAACTATCCAGTTTAGCTAGTTCAAACATAACTGCGCTACTACCCAATCCATACAGAGTCTGGGCAACTATCCAATTTAGCCAGTTCACACAGAACTGCGCTACTACCCAATCCATACAGATTCTGGGAAACTAAAGTTCCTGTAAATGACTACCTGCTGCTGCCACACTCTGTAAGCTACTATCCCCTAGAATCACATATGTGACTCATCACTCCCTCTTACGAGGGTAGTCCTTTTGGACCACTCCAAGCTTGTTCCTGAAGTACTCAAACTTTACCTTTGACAGAGGCTTGGTCCACACATCTGCTATATGCTCGTCTGCGCCAATATACTGGAGCTTCACAACTCCCTTTTGCACCAGATCTCAGATATAATTGTACTTGATCTCGACGTGCTTGGACTTGTCATGAAACACAGGGTTCTCAGACAACTTTATACATCTCTGGTTGTCACAAAAAAGACAAGTCACCTCCAACTCGAGATCAATCAGTCTCGCAAGCAAATTCCAAAGCCACACAACTTCGCTACTAGCTGAACATGCTGCTATATATTTTGTCTCGGCCGTACCAGGTGCCACAATAGTCTGCTTCTTGCTGAGCCACAAAATCATAGCCTACCCCAAACTGAAGCAACATCATGATGTACTCTTCCAACCTGTGACACTATAGGCCCAATCTGAATCAATACAACCTTGCAGTCTTATCTTACGATCTGAAACATATCGGAGTCCAAAGTCTATCGTACCCTTCAGGTACCTTAATACGTGCTTTGCCACAATCAAGTGAACATGTCTTGGTTCAACCATATACCGACTCAAAGTTTTCACCGCAAAGCATATATCTGCCTGTACATGGTGACATCCATTGTCTCTGAAGAAGTATCACTCAATAATTTCAGGTTCGTCACCATCAGTGTGGGCATGGATTTGCAATCTGTCATTTCAAATCTCTTCAGGATTTCTATCGCATATTTTCCTTGGCTAAGGAAAATCTCGTCCGATTTTTGCCACACCTCTAGAACTAAGAAATAATGCATCATACCCAGGTCTTTCATCTCGAACTTTGTAGCAAGATTCCTCTTACACTTAGCGATGAGATTTTCGTTCCTTGTTAGAAACAGGTCATCCACATATAACAACAATATTACTTGTCCACTATCCTCAACCTTGTTGTAAAGGTTGGGATCTTCTTTACTCTTGGTAAATCCCAAGCTCATCAGAAAGCTATCAATTCTACTGTACCATGCCCTGGGTGCTTGCTTCAATCCATACAAGGATTTATTCAATCTGCACACGTGTCTGCTTGTCATGTGCCTGAAATCCTTGTGGCTGCTCCATGTACACTTCCTCTTCCACTACACCATTCATAAAAGTTGTCTTCACATCCATATAATGTATCTTCCATTTCATTACTGCAGCTATCGCACGTGTATTTCTAATCAAAGTGTATCTCGCCATAGGAGAAAATGTCTCCTCATAATCTATTCCCTTTTTCTGGGAGAACCCACGAGCCACGAATCTTTCTTTGTACTTCTCGATACTGCCATCCGCTGAATGTTTCGTCTTGTAAATCCATTTGGAACTCACAATTGATTTCTCTTTCAGTCTTGGAACCACATCCCAAACATCATTCTTAATGATGGATTGGTATTCCTCAATCATGGCATCCTTCCATACTTTCTTCTTTGCATCCTCTTCATAACATGTATGCTCAACATCAATGATATCACATAACAATGCCACGTAACTGTAATATTGTCGAGGTTTCTTGCTTTCTCTGAAAGATCCATTTGGAGCACCATACTTCTTGGCATATTGAATAATATCACGAGCCCAAGATGGTCTTCTTTTATTTGTACTCGTTTCTGCAGGTCTTTGTGGTTCTGCCATGTCATGGTCCTCTGGACCATGCTCTTCTGGCACAACATCATTACCTGCATCTGTATCTACAACTCTAGGAGCTTCATGCTCCTCATCATGGATCTCATCTGTATGATGCTGCCTCGATCTACTGAAGGCTGCATCCTCATCGAAGGAAACATCTCTACTAATCTCAATCTATCTGTAACCAAGGATGTAGACTCTATATGCCTTCGATGTCTCACTATATCCAACAAATATACGCTTCTTGCCCGAAGGATCCAACTTCAATCTCTTATCTTTGGGAACATGCACATACATTGGACAATCAAATATCCTCAGGTGGCTGACCTCTGACTTTTCTCTTGAAAACATTTCTTCGGGTGTCTTGTTCCCAAGTACATGGTGAGGACTTTTGTTTTTCACATATACAACGGTCCTGGATGCTTCTGCCCATAGATGCATCTGTACATGTTGATCATGAATCATACCCTTTACTGCTTCCATTATGGTTCGGTTATTTCTTTCTGCCACATCATTATGTTGAGGATTGTAGGGAGTAGAGAGCTCCCTTTTAATCCCAACTTCTCTGCATAATGCTTTGAATTCATCCGATGTGAACTCTCCTCCATTATTTGACCTTAAAATCTTTATCTTCTTTTCATAAATATTTTCTCCAAGGGCTTTGAATTCCTTGAACTCAATGAATACTTTGCTTTTGTTTTCAAGAAATAAATCCAAGTTTTACGCGAGAAATCATCAATAAATGAAACATAATATACATACCTGCTAAGTGAGTGAAGTGGTTGTCATCGGTCCACACATGTCTGAGTGCATGATGTCCAAAAATCCTTTGGCTTTGTTGTCATTGCTTGGAAACAGATTCTTCATGTTCTTTCCTTGTGCGCATCCCTTGCATATACCATCATCATTCACCTGAATCTTTGGCAAACCTGTCACCATCTTTCTCACGATCGGTAATGCTTTGTAGCGTATTATGTGAACAAATCTTCTATGCCATAGCTCACTCAGATTTACTGTAATGTGAACTAATGTTGAATCTAAGTGCCCCTTTAATTTGTATAGACCTCCTTGAACACCAATCACAATAGCATCATCAATATAATTTCCTCTTGACCACATAAGAACTTCACCATCAATGAAAACAAATCTGAATCCTTTCTCATCCAATGCTAAGATAGAAAGGAGATTCTTCTTCAAACCACGTACATACAAAATATCTTTCATCTTCATAGGCATTTTGGAATCTAGCTTGTAAGAGGCTTCTCCTACCCCTTTAATGGGACACTGATAGTCATCATCGAGCTTCACCTTATGAGGTGAATCCTTCTGAACCAGTTTTGAAAGAGAATCCTTGTAACCGGTCATGTGCTTAGTGTTGAAATTTTAAATTTTCTAGTTACACAATTACAGTTACTTAATCCAATAGCAACTGTAGTAGGATCATTGAAAGATACACAATAACATATACAATAGAACACAAATATTATCCTGGGAAACCCTCGTGGGGGAGAAAACCCAACAACCAAAATCCTCAATATAGATCCCTTCAACCAGTACAATGATGCACTATAGCTCTCCAAGAAAGACCAAGACCAAAACACCAAAAGAACCAGTCTCCAAGACTTGTGTGCTGGACCTTTTTATGCGCTCCAAGATGCACAAGAGAAGTGTGTGAGTGTGTGTCCAAATGAGAGGAGCCTATCCTCTATTTGTACACAACATTGTCTCATGAGGAGACATGACTCTTCACGTAACTAACCCATAATAAGTAAAATACCAATAATATAATAATTTCTGTTGAGTGGACTGCACAATATAATTAATAATAACCTTTTAAAGGTTTGACTAAAACAAATATACACAAATATCTTCCGTAGTTACACCAAAAATATTAACACTCCCTCTTAACTAGGAAGGTATTTTTTCCAGGCACAGACTCCAAGTCTGATATCACACGAGCTCACATCCAATAACTATTGAACACACGAATCTATACATCCTCGGATATCCATAGTGCAACATGACTTCACCCCATGCAACCAAGGTCTGTCCCCAGGACATCCAGTCCCTGCGATGCATCAATACCTGATCATGTGCACTCTTGTCTCAGTGCCAACCCTCACATATCCATAATGCAACATGACTTCACCCCATGCAACCAAGGTCTGTGGGTAGCTCTCAATAGCTACAACATGCCCCCAGGACATCCACTCCCTACAGTGCTTCAG
>SNQJ01S0017723.1:125644-144604 GCA_010110895.2 Picea sitchensis
TGACCAATCCGCAAAAAGGGATTTGGTCAATTACAATGCCCGACATGATCAATCCACAAAAGGGGATTGATCAGATGAATAATAACTCAATAATATATAGAATACTCTTTGCGGTTACAATATTTCAACACTCCCCTCTAACAAGAAGGGTATTCTACAACATCAGGAGAGAGATAGGGCAACAAAATCTGGAACACTGACATATCTATAAATCATCAGAAGTTTTTCTCATCATCAATATCATCATTCACATCAAGGATCTAAAATGACATCATCATCATCTGCATCAACATGGATTAGTATAACACTAATACATCATCATCATCAATAACAACACAAGGCTGATACAACATCAACAACAACAACATCGCAACACGAAGGATGGAACATCACCAACATCAGTGCTAGGATGGAAATCTTCAGCACAAAGCTGGCATCTCAACAACATCAGTACGAACCTGGAATTATTTAGCACAGAGATGGCATCTCAACAACATCAACACGAAGCTGGAAATCTTCAGCACGAGGTTGGCATCACAACAACATTAACACAAAGATGGAAATCTTCAGCACGAGGCTTACATCACAACAACATCAACATGAAGCTGGAAATCTTCAGCACAAGGTTGACATTACATCAACATCATATGCAACGGAATGAGGCAGGTGCAACAACATTTTGTGGTACTCTGACAGTCCCTAAGGAGCTGCCTAGGAATCATAAGATTCCCTAGGATATAAAATCCTAACAGAGCTACCATGTGGTACTCTGACAGATCGTCCTTGCCGAACCTTCGAGATTTGCCCAAGAATCATAAGATTCCCTCGGATTATAAAAATCCTAACGGAGCTACCACTATTGACCAAAGCTAGCATATACATGCACAAGTACTCTGACAGCTCGTCCTTGCGGACCTTCGAGATTTGTTTAGGGATGATCAATCCCTATAGATTTTTTGAGGTCCTATGAGGCTGCCACTTAAGGTCTGTCCTTGACTTTAGTATGACTCTAAGTTTCAACTGTGTGGTTGTCTTCTCTTGCTGCTTTAGGACATTAAACAATCACCAAACTTTCTGCTCAATATTTTGATGGTTAAGTGCTCTTTTAAGGTGCCCTTGCAAGTGTTTTCTTTACTCAATGTTAGCACATGCATAATACATTAAAACACATAACACTACCTCTAGATCTTTTAACTTTAAAATGCTGATCTACACATCTAAGCATGCATAAATTTGACACAGGTATTTTTGGTCAACATGACCCTGGATAAAACCCCTCCGGGGAAAACCAGTTTGGGATATATGTCTATATAATGATGATCAAAGCATGAGATACAAGAAGTAATACAATACAAAGGAACCTGCATACATAACAAGCTCCTCACGAGCCTTGCCACAAGATCCAGTGAGATATGCACCCAAACTCAGGTGCGCCCTCTCCCTTTGTTGCTCTCTCCACTAAAATGAAGTGCTCTCCTTCCTCTTTGATCCAATGAAGAAATCCCTCCACAGGAATGTGCTCTCCTGTGCTGCCTCTCCACTGAACCTATCATAACTGAGTTCCTCCAAGCGAAATTGCTACAGGGTAGCTGTGCATCCACTCCTATGGTGCGTCCTCCTCCTAGCAGATGTGATCACCATCAAATAACTGAGGCCTAAGCTAGATGCCTCTCTCCATGGAATCATGAGCCCACGCTCTCCTCTCCCAATTCTTCCATCCTCATCCTCTTGCCCTTTCTCCTTCTCCTCAAGTGAACATAACAAGGAATGAACTCTCTTTTGCCCCTTGCGCCCTCCTTTAGGATGCATAAGGAAACCTAAAAGAATGGGTGGAGGAGATCTCACATCTCATTTCTAATCAATGGTTGAGATCATCTCACATATATCTCAACTCAAAACCCACTTCACTTAAGTTTCCATAGTTTCCACTTTATGTCTATTAATTCACCCACTTTGTGAATTAATTGTTACTTTATGCTAAAATGACCACATTTCACTTTTGACTTAAATATCCAAAGTACAAAGTTAAATTAGACACAAAGTACATAGTACAAGGGTAATGGTCTCCCCCTTTGTGTTTAGAGAGTCATAAACACATGGGAACCACTTTCCAAGGTACTCAAATCACAACAATCCCCTAGTATATAAAATTCTAAATGAGCTACTTGTTATTGGTCAGGGGATACCAGAGTATCATCAACACTACTCCCCTTTCAAGGGAGGTCACTAGGACTATACCAAACTTGTCTCAAAGTATTTAAACTTTACAGGATAGAACTTGAATTACGCAACTTCATCATTGCCAACATATTGTAGCTGGGCTCCTCTGCACTTTTCCCTTATCACGAATGTAATGATACTAGAGCTCTATGATATGGGCTATCATCCATGGAATACATCATCTTTGTGCAGCTCTAGTTATCACATAGGATCGTATGGTGGTTTCCATCTCAGGATCAAATAGATGCATCCAGCAACGATGGAAGCCATATTGCTTCTGAGATTTGTGAGTTATGCAACAATGTATTAACTTTTGTCGTCTTTGAACAATGCTAGATTGCTCCCTACTCCTGTCATGAAGTCATGGATGACCCAATTCAAAACAACATCCTGAAGTGCTCTTTTTTATTAGAAACACTTCTAGATCAATCGAAATCATTTCTCTTTAATCGAAAGTCATGATCTCTAGTATAACAAGACCAAAATCCAATGTACCCTTAAAGATTATTTCATCACATGTTTTGTATTGTGATGTATCTGACCTTTACACAATTACAATTACTTAATCAATAGAAGCTTCCTCGTAGGATCCTTGAAGATACACATTCAAAGGTCTAATGTTATTATCTGGGAGCTTCCTCTGCGGAAAACCCAACAACCAAATCCTCAATATATATAGATTCCTTCGACAAGTATAATGATGCACTATAGCTCTCCAAAGAAGACCAGACCAAGACCAAAACTGCCAAAGAACTAGTCTCCAAGACTTGCGTGCTGGACCTTCTTATGTGCTCTAAGATGCACAAGAGAAGTGTGTGAGTGTGTGTCAAAAAGAGAGGAACCTATCCTCTATTTATAAACAATAATGTCTCATGAAGAGACATGACTCTTCACTAACTAACCCATAATGAGTAAAATACCAATAATATAATAATTTCTATTGAGCGGACTTGTACAATGTATTTATAATAACCTTTTAAAGGTTTGACTAAAAACAAATATACAAGAATATCTTCATTAGTTACGCAAAAATATTAACACTTAGAAACACCACTATCAATAAACCATGTGTCACTTCCATGAGGTGAAATTTGTCTTGTAGAGAGATGAATATCAACACATGTATTCTTCACTTGGATCATCTTCTTTTGCTTTCTTCTAAACAGGTTCATCATCTTCTGTGACATGAACAGTGTCTTTATACTTTCCTTTTTTTGATTTGATCTTTTATGCGAGGACAATTTCCCCAACAATGTCAGTCTTAAAGCGGTCTTAGCATTTGTAGCTTGAATAATCTTTTTGAGTCTTTTGAGACTTCTATGACTTTTGAAATTTCTTGGGGAGAAATCTCTTTCCTTCTCTTTCTTTTCTTGCATGTGATGCTAATGCTTGATCATCATTGCCCAACTTTTCTTCTCTTGCTTCAAGTCTAGATTCTTCTTTAGTGCAATCTTCTGCATATAGCCTGAACTTTGTTAGCTTTTATTACGGAACATATTCCCTAAAAATGATTCCCAAGACTTTGGGGACCATTCAATGTAGTCATTACTAGTTCAACTTCTTCAATTGTGTCTCCAATGGCTTCAAGCGTGCGATTTGAGACACCCTCATTGAAGTAGAGTTGAATATGGTTTTAGATGCATCTTCACATTCTTGTTGTGTCCCTCAATGTCATCTTCAATTGATATTCTTGCCTTCATATAATAGGGATAAGGCATCAAACATTTGCTTTGGAGTCTTCAATGATGAGACATGAGGAACAAGTGATCATGATAGAATCTGCAATAATCCTTTTTGCTTTTACCATGTCCTTCTTATTGTAGCTTTAGCCTCATATCCCTTTGGCTCTTGAACTTCTTCTTCAATGAAAACTTCTAGATCATTTTCTTTCTCCTCTAGAATGAACATTAATCTATATTTCCATGCTCGAAAGTTATGACACCCTCAAGCTTCTCATTAAGCTTAGTGCTAGAAGTCATTATGCCTCGGGATGCAGAAATATGACAAAAATTGAAAATTTGCAAGGAGTTTGATCTTACGGGTGAGTGCATATACCGAGCAACCTCCTTTGATCAGTTATGAGATTAAGGACAGGCCAGTTAATATGCACAATACAATAGAAACACATAGATATGAAGAATAACACATATATCCAGTGAACATTATCTTCATTATTTAATAATGAAATGTTGGCTTGTAAAGCTGTAGAAGGCAGCTCCTTGTTCAAATGGTGGTAGTTATCTGCGAGGAAGAGATGTAGGCTGCTCTGTACTCCATTGTGGGCGAGAATGAATTACAATGAGGCTCTAGAAGCCTTTTTAAAATAGACAAGAATCCAAAAAGTCATAGATATCCAAAAAAACCTAACCCTAAGAGGTGAAACATCAAAAGTCATGTGGGCCCCTATGGGTAAGTTGGTACCATAGCTTCCGGGGTTGTAACTTTTGTCTGACCTCTATTTTAGGCCCGTTATAGCTCGTTGGAAAGGTTTTCAGAGAGCACACATTCCGTTGTGAAATCTAACCCCGTTTAAAATTTGTGATGGCAAATAAAAACTCTTCATTTGAGCCTCAAAGCATTACAGGAGGTACAATAAGATGTGTTGACATGAAACATACAAAATAAGTTAGTTAGATTAGGTGAGGAACACCAATTTCCACTTGGAAGATGTGTGGGGCTTGAGACAACCCAAAGTGTAGAACCCACAATTACAAAGAATATAAAAGAACACTTATTTGAACTAAAAGCGGACAAGAGGAGCCGGTTGGAATAGGTGGGTGGCCGCAATAGCCAACTAAATCAATCCTCCCCCATTAGGAAGGAAATGGTCTCCACATTGGGTTGAGTTCTCCCATCAGGTGATGAAAATTTTGTTGGATTTGGCCACAGGTGAGCCACTTTTGGCTGTGGCCAGGGAGTTGCCTTGCCTTGAAAAGCTCCGATAAAGGCTGGATCTTACTGGCGGAGTGCCCTTGACCTATGTCCACTATCTAATCGGTGGATGCTTGTTCCATGCATTGAGGTTGATTGGGTTTAGAGTTGTTCTTCTATCTCCAGGGTGTCCAATAATGGTGGAAAATATGGTCGAGGTCCATTGAACATTAAGTGCAATTAATGGATGTGGAGTGTTGAGCTCAAAATTTATCTACCCACAAACTTGGTGATAGTGTAAGACCCATAATGAACTAGGTGAGGCTTCCGATGGGGCCCAGTGAGAATCTCCTTTTGAAAATGTAACAATACTTTGTCGCCAAACTAAAAATGGTGTGGTACCCTGTTTTAATCATCGTGTTTCTTGTACTTAGAGTTGGATTTATGCAAAATCTCTTGGACACAGTGGTGGATGTCTTTGAATCAGCTCAATGGAGGAAATCGGTGGCTTTGTCAATCCCAAGCGATCATGGGAAGAGTGCGATCGCATTGTGGTGGCAAGAGGAAGTACAACATCAATGGATCAGAAATTTGGAATCTAACCCTCACTTGAAATGACTATGGCCACGATGGAGCTATGGAGAGCCACATTTATGCTTCTGTTGAACATGGGGAGACTCATCCAATAATATGCGTGGATACTTAGAGGTTGTACATAGGGATATGCACAATCATCGATTGTGACCTGGTCACATTTAGAAGTGGAAAACAATGGATTTTGTGCATTTGAGATTGTCCCAAAATGTCTTTGAACTCATGCTGGTCCGGAGAGATGATGGTCGTGGTATCCCAAAGTGGACCCACCTCGTTCAAAGAAGAGCTTGGCAATATACGCATTTGTGATATTCTTCTTGCGGTACATGAGTGTTGGATTAATGAGAGAGGGATGAATCATTAATAGAACAATTTAATCCTTTTAATATATAATCCAAATGTTATATCAATGGAGAACGTATCATCCAATAACTTCTGAGTAAATAAATAATGAATAAATGTTTCAAAATCAATACACATACACAATACACGGTGTTTTTACTTGGAAATAAAAATTGGGAGAAAACCACGAATGTTTTTCTTATATGTCTTGAAGAATTACATTCATTGCAAGCTCCAACTTCCTTTGTTTCCAAGCACTGCAGCCTTCAGAAGGGCTCCAGCCCCTGGTTTTGGGCTGCAACGGAAGCTCCAGCTCCCAATTCTTTGGCTACAACCGAGGAAGGGCTACAATCTCTCCTATGTTCTGTGGCAACAGGAGGTGGCTGCAACCATCGTCTTGCCTTCAATGTAGCAGAGTAGAAGTAGAATGGTCGGAACCAAATGCACTATCGCACTATGAGATAATACGGCTGTGGGCCTGTACCAATAAATCGAACCGGCCAATAACTTGTAATCAAACAGTACCATAAACAAGTGTATCAACCATTACAGCGACCTATACCAAACAACGCAATCAGCACGTACCATAGAAGCAAGTGCATCCAACCATTAGCTATCAACGTAGCGCGATCATGTGTGTCAGCTACTCATCAACTATGACTCATCAATATATACCAACATCATCAACTACTCTGACTCATGTATGTGCCAACTCATCATTTCACTTGTCTCAACTATGTACTCAACATGTGCCTCAACCAAAGGCCTCATCAATTTTATCATCCAAATCGATTTGTAGCTCTGTAATGAATTTACGGTGTATATGATCACATTCACATAGGCCTTCCTTAGCTTTAACAACAAAGAGACTAGCATTTTCATCAAACTTTTTACCGTTCTCACGTACTAGTTTTGGATTAGTCCAACAACCTAACTTGAAGTAATCATAACTTTGTACACCGTATTAATAAAGATGCGAAACTGATACACAATGTTCTTGATTGTGTTTTATCTAAAGTCCTCAAGTGTCACTACTTGGGACTTCTCAGAAAATGAGTTATAACAAAATGACATACCTTCTTTGAATTTCAACTTATTCTAGAGAGAGTGACCTTGTAGCAGAGTGTGCCCATGCCGAAAATATTTGTTAGATTAGTAGGAAGCTGTTACACAACATATTGCGGTATTACTCTAACCAGCACATTTGGTTTCACTTATTTGGATCTGTTATGAAGAAGTTATGACATTTTACTAGAAACACCTATTTTGACTAGTTCGGGGACTAATACAAACTTTATTTTCCACGTAGTGTAACTCAAAAATACAACGATCCACAAGATGAATTTTTTACCACGGATACTTTGGATATGTTTTCTCAATGGCATATCAATTTCCATAGGATCCAAATCATTATAGAAAAAAGTTATAGCAAAAATGGGTGAGATTACTTTTGTAAATAACATTCCTTAGAAAACACCATCAAAATCATTTATCCTTCCCTTGCATTTGACCTTCTTTTCTTCACCTTCCCTCAAAATTTTGGCTTGGGCTCTCCTTGGTTACCTCGGACACCTATATATATATTCAATATGCTCAAGTGTATCTAAAATGAGAGAGCCTTGCCTCTTATTTATACTCTCCAAGTAGATTCCTTAAAAACATCTTCTAGGTCACTTGGCCCCACTTTCATATTTTGGTTTAGTACTTTTGAATTTCTCCATTAGAATTTATTATTGAAACAATTTATTTGTATTCACTTTGAATTATAATACACTCGATACTTCACTTTATTATTTGCAACTTTCTAAAATATCTTAAAACCACTTTGTTCGCACGACCTTTTGGGGCTTCTTGATGACATATGAGGGTCCTCCAACCCATTAAGATACAACTCTCAAAGCGTGAGGAGTTATGTGGTGTTCCATATATCACCGGAAATGACATGGCATGTATTATCCATATATAATAGTATTATCACAAAACAATATATGGAGACTCATCTTGTTACTCATCAAACAAACTTGGGTCCATTACCCAAACCGGGTCTCAACTTCTCATGGCCATATCTCTAATTGTGAGTTATGTGGCGTTCACATACCACCAGTAGCGCGAACAAACACTATCCATCTGGGATAGCTTTCCACAGAAAATTCATTTGTACGTATCTCATTATTCCACAATTAAGCATGGGTTCTCTTATCCATAGACTTTCACCGTGAGGGCTTTCTGCATAAGGGGACCACTTTGGAGTTCATCCATGTTACTTCTTATCAACCATGACAAAACAATGGCTGAGTCAATATTTACATCAAACAATCTTGGGTCCATTACCCAAACCTTTGTGCTTTCTGAGGCTTTCTTTAGAGTTGACATCAATGACAACCATCCTTAATCAACAATCTCCCCTTTGGCATGGATGACAACATTTCGATGCAATACTGAAATCATATCACTCAATGCTCCACCCCTGGAAACCTGCCTCTGTCCTCTGCATCGATAAATCTTCTCCCTCTGGAACCATGCCTCGTCCTCTTGCATCGATAAATCTCCCCTTTTCCATCAACAAGGTATCTTTCCATTTGGGGCTGATCCCACTGGTGAATTGTCCTCTTATGGTGCTTCTTCGTTGTACATCCAGACATATAAGATAAGCATTCAAAAACATTCATTTTGGGTAGAAATAACTCCAATTCTATAGAAAAGATATTCAAAGGATTCCATTAAAGGTATGGTTTTGTAAGATGTCTTCCACTTGTTCTTTTGTGCTTACATATTCAACTCGATGTTCTTTTAAACTTTGTTCGAGTGAAGAGGTGATGCCACTTGATTCAGTCTTAGTTCATCTTGGAGTGCATCACGGGTTTTTTGAGAGACGATGGCTTGTATTATCACAATATATTGGAATGGACTCATCATGCTCAACACAGTATATCTACATTAAATTTTGTTTCATCCATACTCAACCTGAGTACATGTTGCTGCTGCAATATACTCTGCCTCCCGGTATCAGATAAGAATCTGCGATGATTGTTTCTTGCTCATCCATGATACTAAACACTCACTCAAGTAGAGCGCTCCAGCGGTGCTTGCGTCAGGTCATCAATATTTACTTAATCGTGTTTGTGTAGGCAATTGATAGATCCTTTCCTTTTGGATATCATAGCCCAAACTCTTATGTTTGCTGAGATGTTGAAAATTCTCTTCACTGTTTATTACATGTGATTCCTTTGGTCTTTCTTGAAATCGTGCCACCTATCTAATTGCTTGCATTACATCTGGTTTGGTTGTTTTCACATATAGTAGGTTTACAATCATTGACATGTATTGCCTTTGTTGTAGACTTTGAATCACCATCTTTTCTCAACTTGCAATTTGGTTTGCATGGGAGTGACAAGCGGTTTGCAATCTTCCATTCAAACCTCTTTAACGTTTATGCGATATAACGGGTTTGAGAATAAAAATTTCAGCGAAGTTTGCTTTGATGTATCTGAAATCCCAAAAAGAAAGATAGTTCTACAAATGTGACATTTCAAGTCTTTCGCATATATTTTTCAAATTTCTGGTTTAACTTGTCATCATCGCTACCAAAATAATATCATCAACGCAAACTTCAATTAATAAAATATTACCTTGACTTACCTTGATGTAGAAGGTTGATGTCGCACTTCCTTTCGAACCACGCTTTATGCGGATATATCGATGCGATTACCATGCTCCTAGGAGCATGTTTTTGAATATACAGAAGACCTTCTTTAATTTACACGCATCTGTTTTTTCTCACGATAGCCCGAAATCCTTTTTGGTGTTCAATGTGAACTTCTTCTTCAGTTCTCCATTCATAAGCGATTTTACATCTATCGATATACTTGAACATTTTTGGAACATGCATAAGCTAAAACAAAACAAATTGCTTCAATTTTGGCAAAGCGGGGCAAATGTCTCTTCAAAGTCGATTCCTTCAATCCCCGAGCATATCCTTTACATACCAATCTAGCTTTTGTTCCTTGTAACTTGTCCATCTTCATTTAATTTATTCATGAAATCCCATTTGTGCGATCACATTCTTATTTTTTTGGTCTTGGAACCAATTCCCAAGTGTCATTTTTCTCCTATTTGATCCAATTCTTCATCCATGGCCTTATTCAAAATTAATCCTTGGCTGGCTTCTTCAAAACAATTTGAAGTTCAATTGGCAGATAAGGTGCTAGGTGTGTTTGTTACGGTGAACAGATTCTTAGTTCAATTCCGCATCATTATTTTCGATAATATGATCTGAATAATGATTCCCTCTACGTACTTTCGTTTATTGGGTGTCTTTGGAAACACTTGTTGAACTTTCTCTTATGTTCTGTCCAGTTCTCTTCATCTTCCTCTTCACTTCTTTTTTCATCTTCTGCTTCTTCTTGAAGGTTGTTCCATTGATTCATTTCTTCTTCCTTTGATTGTTTTGCCCTGTTTCATTAATTGTTGCGTTGATGTTTTCCACAATTTTGTTCCAATCTTAGATTGTAACACTTGTATATTTTCCTTGTGCCGGAAGTAGACCAACAATTACTCCTTTGTCCACCCGAGAATCAAACTTTCTCATGCTATCTTCTCTTTGATGTAGCATTTGCTTCAAAACTTCTGGAGTGCTTCACATTTCTTGGTCTTCCTTTCCATAACTTGTAGGGATTCTTATCACTGTTACCTCTGAGCGTTCCTCTATTCAGGATGTGAACCATTGTATGTATTGTTTGTGTCCAAAAAATATATGTCGATTTGTAATCCATTAGCATTGTTTGAACCATTTCTATGTAATTATCATCCATTCGCGATAATGTTCCTTTGTCTAAAACAGGCTCCTAGAACCAATCTATGAATCCATGCTCTAGGTACACTATCAGCATATCTATCCAAACACCGCCAGTGTTCTTGAATCCATTTAAATCCACATCTTGTCCAAGACTCTACTTGCTTGATTGTCCATAATGCTAATCATTTTATCAAATTTCATCAATGCGCCGCTAGCGGTTACCACGAATGCGATAACTTCAAACTCATAGTACTCTAGGATGGTTTGTTGAGAATTACATCACTACTATTGCATAGACTCCCCTGTCCCAATATTCATATTACTTGGGAGTTTCTAAGCCAAATGGCTAAATTCTACTCGATGTGTGTATTCATCATCATCTTCATTGGTAGATTCTATGCCTTTCGTCGCTGGGTAGATTCATTATCTCAGGCTGGCTTCTTTACGTGTATGGATTCATCTTTCACTACAGTTCACGAAATTACAATCTCTTGAACTTGTTCCTTATGTACTTGCCCTTCCTTTATTTGGAGTTATTTTCCAAACCTTTAATATCTAACATCTTCCTATCAGCAGAATTTTCTTCATCTTGTTTATTGCCAATCTTGCAATCTCGTTGCACAGTCTTTGTTTACTTGTTCTTCTTGTTTTTCTTATCCATACTTTCTTATATCATTCTCGATTATTCTCTTTCATGGAAGTATCGATCGTACTTCTACAATCCTTACGACTATGTGTCCATAGTTATGACATTTGTAACAATCAATGATACGTCTTGTGACCACATAGACACTTCTTGCTTGGACATTTTTTTATAATCCACATGTCGCAACCTTGTCATCGAAGTTAGTACAATAAAAACAATGACCATAAAATAAATTTGCATGTACACAGGAATTGAATGATCTTCTTTTTTGGTGTATTCCTTCTGAATTTTTATCTTGACTGATTATAATCATGATTGAAGCTTCTTTGTGGCTTGAACATGGATGGTCCCCTTGAAGATGTATCTTTAATAATTTTCTTAGATTCAGGTTGACCATGATTCATTCCTTCGAGTATACGCATAACTCTTCTTATTTTCTTCATTCTTCTTTTCTAGCAACCTGGGGTGCTTCTCTTTTATTCTCTAT
The DNA here is from genome assembly GCA_010110895.2 of Picea sitchensis. NCBI lineage: Eukaryota > Viridiplantae > Streptophyta > Pinopsida > Pinales > Pinaceae > Picea > Picea sitchensis. Next base: position 137,600 of record SNQJ01S0017723.1, read on the forward strand.
ATAGCCGATGTGGATATTTACGTCTCTTCAGCGTTAAATTGTTGAGCTTGATGATTTTACTTTTCAATGAACAACTTCTTCTTCAAGCTTCTCCAACCTCTTCTTCTTTCTTCATTATCGAGACTTCATGACTTCTTCTACTCTTTTAAGCTTCTTCAAGATTTTTTAATGTGATTATTTCTTCTTCAAAGGTGCTTTCTCTTCTTGACCAAACTCAGCCTCAAAAGTGGTTTAGATCGTTAGTTCTTTCCTTGAATGATTTGTCAATATCATCTCTCTCATTTACTTTTTCCTTTAGTGCTATGTTGAACAAACCTTTGCGTTTGATATTCAAGATTTTCTTGATCTTTCCGGCTTCTTCTAGATGAGTTCTTAAGTTTGTGATGACACGATTTGGGCTTCTTATAAAATGTGACAACTTTCCTTTTGGTTTACTAATTCTTTGTTGAGTGAATTGTTTCTTCTCTTAGTTCATCTAAAGCACTAATCAGATCTTATGCTGTGATTGTCTTCCTTTCAATTATTTTTCCCGTCCCATTTCTTTCATGGATTTCTATTTCAAGATGTCCATGTTTTCTAATTAACACAAACAACATACACCTCGGTGATTATGTGTACTCTTCATCTTCGACTCTTCTTGGCCTGGGTGAACATAATTCTTCTTGATTTGTTTTACGCATCTTCTTGACATTTGAATCGTGATGGGTAGAAGAATTATGTTATGTAACTTATCCCAAGTTCTTTCGCTGAATATTTCTCTTCTTTTCTCTTACACGGGATTAGCCATGTCCTTCTCGGATGAAATCCATTGTTATTTTCTTCAATTCCTTCTTAGGCTGCGGTGTTTTATAAACGAGGCTATCACATCCTATAACAATTGATAGCCAAATATAATGTCCTGATGCCTATAAAATACCCTCGTCATATGTCCATCTCCTTACTTAAAACCATTATGACCATTAAACATTGGTACTCCATTCTCAAACAATCCATGATCTCCTTCTAGTGGTTGAATTGTTTCTTTAGAAACCAACTCGATACCAATTGTTGGATTCTTGAGAGGGAAGGGAATTGGGGAATTGGGGTGAATCAACAATAGAACAATTTAATCATTTTAACCACTTACTCAATGCAGTGTTATATGGTAACCTTCTATATTATCGCGTAAGTAAAATAAACAATGAACAAATGAACAATCAACCACATACACAGTACACGGTGTTTTACGTGGAAACCAAATCGGGAGAAAACCAGAAATTATTTTTCTTATATGTCTTGAGAAGACATTACATTTGTTAAGGCACCAACTTCCTTTATTTTTCAGTTGTAATTGGAAGGAGGCTCAACCTCCTAGTTTCTTAGGCTCCACTTGAGGCTCCAACTCCCAATTCTCGGCTACAACCAGGAAGGAGGCTACAACCCTATGTTCTTCGACTAGAACCCGGAAGGTGGCTACAACCACACCGTCCTTGCCAGATCCAACTACGCCACGAAGTGAGGAATTAGAATGATGGAACCACTAACAAACTATCAACATTGAGATATACGTAAACTTGTACCAATAAATCGAACCATGCATCAACCATGCATCAACACGTACCTCAACACAGTACCATAAACAAAGTGCATCAACCATGCATAACTTGTATAAATAACACAACCGATGCTTTTGTTTTCATAAACAGAATTGGCACAACCATGTACCAAGTATGTGCCAATCATGTGTGTCAATTACTCATCAATTATGACTCATCAATATGTACCAACATCATCAACTATACACCCCTCATGTATGTACCAACTCATCAGCTTCTTTCACCAACCATGTACTCAACATGACTACCTCAACCATATTCATCAATTTCATCCTTCAAATCTGATTTGTAGCTTTGTAATAGACACGGTGTATATAATCACATTCTTGCAAACCTTCCTTAACTTTATTAACAAGAGACTATGGCACAATAAACTTTTCTTTAGTCTCACATGCTAATTTTGGATTAGTCAACAACCCTAACTTGAAGTAATCATAGCTTTGTACTTGAATTCATAAAGGGTGAAACTGATACAATGTTCTTCAATATGTTTATGAAATTCCTCCAAGTGTCACTACTTGGAACCTCTTTAGAAAATGAGTTATAACAAAAATGACATACCTTGCTTAATTATGTCTTATTCTATAGAGCGGCCTTGTAGAGTGTGTCTTGTACGAAGTATTTGTTGAATTGATTGAAAAAATGTTACACAACATACTACGGATTGTACCTTAGCGATTTTGGATCTGTTATAAAAATTTATGACGTTTTACACGAAACACATTTTTTGATTAGTTTCGGGACAACCACAAACCCTATTTTCCACGAGTGTAAATCCAAAAATACAGCGACCCAATTTGAATTTTTTTACCGCGGATACTTGGATATGTTTTCTCAATGGCATAACAATTTCATTGTCTAGTCATTATAGAAAAACATTATAGCGAAAATGGTAGAGATAGCCTGTAAATGTATGGCAAGCTTTACATCAAAGAATTTATCCTTCTTTGCATTTCGGCCTTCTTTTCTTCATCTTCCCTCGGAATTTTGGCTTAGGCAATATCCTTGGTTACCTCAGACACCTATAGATATTCAATATGCTCCAAGTCTGTCTAAATGAGAGCCTTGCCTCTTATTTTATACTCTCAAGTAGCTTCCTTAAAAACATCTTCTATGTCCACTTGGCTCCACTTTCCTTATTTTAGGGTTATTACTTCTAATTTCTCTATTAAATTTGTGTGAAATAATTTATTTTGTATTCACTTTGAATTATAATGCGTTCAATTACTTCTTTATTATTTACCTTTAAACTCTCTTAAACCAAAATTGACTACTTTGACCTTTGCGGGGCTTCTTGATGACATATGAGGGGTCCTCCAACTGTAACAACCTTTTGGGGCTTCTTGATGACATATGAGGGTCCTCCAACTTCGTAACGTCATAACTCTCAAACCGTGAGGAGTTATGTGACATTCCACATACCACTAGAAATGACATGACATGTACTATCCATATAGAATAGTATTATATGAAAATATATCATGACTCATACTGTTACCCATCAAACAAACTTGGGTCCATTGCCCAAACCTAGGGTCTCCAACTTCTCATGGCCATAACTCTCTAACCGTGAGGAGTTATGTGACGTTCCACATACCACCGGAAATGGCATGACAAGAACTATCCATCTATGAACTGTCGTTCATCTCATTATTCTACAATTAAGAATGGGTTCTCTTACTCCACAAAACGTCTTCCCGTGAGGGCTTTCACCATAAGGGGACCACTTTGGAGTTCATTCATATTTACTTCTTATCAACCATGACAAAACAATAATGAGTCATATTTACATTAAACAATCTTGGGTCCATTACACAAGCCTTTGTGCTACGGGGCTTTCTTCAAGGGTCGACATCAATGACAACCATCCTTAATCAATAGTTAGGATGGCCATCTTCGAAAACCGATCAACAAACAAAAATACGCAGTCATTGCCTTGCTTGGTGGACGAAAGGCCAGACATGTAATCCATTGAGATGGATTCCCAAGGATTCTCGGGAGTAGGAAGAGGCGTGTATAGGCCTTGCTTTTTGATGGCTAGCTTGGCAATGGCACAAGCAATGAAATATCTAATATACTTGTTGTCGTCTTGTTGAAGTTTTGGCCAATAAAAATGTTTTGCATAACGACCACAATTTTCTCCACACCAAAATGTCCTTCCATTCGACTGTAGTGGGCTTCCCTAATCAGCGTTGCACGCTCGCTTGTAGGAACACAAAGATGGCCCAGGTGGCATAATAGTTCGTCCTGAATGTGAAAATTGGTGACAGATGCGCCTGTACCCAAGAGTTGATAGGTGGTGGCGAAGTCCGTATCTTGTTGATAAAGTTGGGGCCACTCAGATGCTTCATGTTCACAGGAATTGAGCACAACGGTGAGTGCAGACACAGGAGGTCGACAGAGGAAGTCAAGGACACGATTTGAGATACCTGTCTTATATTTGATGTTGAGATGGAACTGCTGTAGGTATGTGGACCACTTCTGATGGCGATCGTTCTGCAATTTTCCTTGTGTCTATATGAACTTGAGAGGCTTGTGATCAATGCATATGATCGTCTCCTTTCCTAGGATGTAATGTTTCCATTGACGATATGCTTGTACAATGGAATACATTTCCTTGTCATAGGTGGGGTGTTTCCGGACAGTATCTGAGAGTGTCTCACTATGGTATGCCATCGGATGACCGTGTTGAGTGAGAACTGCGCCCACATCATAGTCAGATGCATTAGTCTCAATCTCGAACGGTTGTTGCAAATTGGACAATGAGAGTACTGGAGCTGAGCATAAGTGATGCTTCAGATCATCGAATGCTTGTTGTTATTCCTTCCCCCCACATCAACTTGGCCCTGCCATGACCCTTGGTCACCTAGCTGAGGGCCCATGCAATATGGGAGAATCCCAACACGAACCGTTGGTAGAAGTTAGCTAGTCCCAAGAAGCTCCGAGCTCAGTCAATGTGGTTAGAGATAGCCAGTCATAGATGACTTGGATCTTAGCTGGATCAACATGTACCCCATGCTCATCAACAATGTAGCCCAAGTATTGGACCTTGTTCATGCCGAAAGAGCATTTTTCCAAGTTGGCATATAGCTTGTGCTTTCGCAGAGTTCTCAAAACCTCATGCAAGACATTTCTACGCTCATGTGGAATCTAAATAAAACAATTGCCACTTTTTGTGTTGCAAAAATGGGTGAAGCTAAGTGAAAGCATAAGGTTACTTTAGAAAAATAAATATCCTTCATTTGTGTCTTCTTAATAAAGAACAACTTTTTTAGCATACAAGACATTTCTACGCTGATGTTAAATATAAATAAAGCAATTACCACTTTTTTGTGTTAAAATGAAGCATCTAATTAAAAAACGCCCTATTAACTTTACAAAGAACAATCCCACACAATTTAGCAGAAAACCCCTTTCTTAAAGTGAGCTCAACAAATCCACATTTGTAACAAAAAAAAATGTTCTTATAATGTAATTAAAGCTTGAGATCACGCCAATAATAAAAACTAATTTATGGTTCTTGTGAACATATCAAAAGTTGGTGGGTGACCACTAGACAAGATTTATATTATTTCGAATACTAATAAATATTATTGTAGAAAACTAAAAGTACAAGTAAAAATAAAAATAACTTCCATGAAACTAGATTTTCCAAAAGGGAGAAAATGTGTAATCTAGATATATTTAAAACCTTATTGCAAATCTTATTGCAATGAGGGAGTTGCCTAATTGATTATATTATTTTATTGGCTTCTACATATTCTTCTTTGTTTGTACATACATTTTTTTATTAATATAAGATGTATTTTTTGAAAAAAAAATGGAATGAAGATGTGTTTCTCATTCTTATTTTAAAACCTCAATTTAAATCATGACTTGTTCTTGTCTTGAGAAACACCCACCTGCCAATTTAATCCCATTAGTTTTAATGTTGGTAGAGTAGCACCCTCTTTGAATTAGTGATTTCAACGATTGATCAATTTTGGTGTTCATAAGGATAGAGGGAAAGATCGTAGTTAAGATGATGAATATTTGGAAAATAAAACACACAACACAATATCTATCTATCTATCTATCTATCTATCTATCTATAAGTCCTTTTTGTTACGCCCTAATTTAATGGCGGCATAGCCAATTTTCCTTCACGGTTAATATTCTATTTACATGTGTTGTTTGGTTGTTCTCTTGCTAATTCATTTTTTATGCTTTGTGTTTACTCTTGTGTTCATTTTATTCTTCCGGTTACATTTGACTAGCAAAGAGGTTAATTTGTCTATTTGTCCATGATACATTGCTAATAACTATTGATGCATATATTCAATCCATTCCCACTCATTTTCTCTCTATTTTGATTCCCATCCATTTCATGTTTATGTTTCTTGTCTTTGCACTTTACATTTCCCTATTTTCTCTCGTGATTATTCATGGTCTCTCCTTCACCCTTATTCACATGTCATTCATATAAGCCTTGTTCACTCTCTCCAATTACAAATGCCCAAAGAACATTTAGGATTTTACTGTTGATCTATGTTGCGTTCTCGCACCACCAAAATTAACACCTAGCTTCAATGCCATTTAGTGCCAAGTTGTTTTTCCTACACGCCATTTCATTGATTAACATGTTTATTTGCTTTACTTAAGGTCTTATTGAAGTTTTTATTTTGAGTTATGTAGCTATAAGGGAAAATCCTCTAGTCAAAGATGGTATTAATTTCATGTTCGACTAGAGGGTTTGAGTCACCCTATTTATTTTACTATGATTGATTTGCAAGAATCACAACCTGCACCATTGGTTACTGCTACCATGAAACTACAATAATTGAATACTTGTACTTTTTGATCATCTATAACTAGATTATTCACCATCCATATATCAACCATATTGTCATCCTAATCATAGTGCTAAAATACATTGTCACCCTCTATCCAAGTATCAACACTTTGATTGCCACCACTAATGGTATGATAATAACTCTTCAGATCATAACAAAATTTTAGATTGATACCTATTATAAAGACTAATTGAGGTCGAATTGATGATTGGTCTATTGAGATGACAAGAGAGAGAAGGATTGAATTGAACTACCAAAAAACCCTAAATCAACATTAACCAGAAACACATCGCAAAGAATAGAAGATGAACCAATGAACAATAGAAACACAAGATATGGTGCTTGTAGGATAAAGAATCAATCACTATAAATCAATAATATTAGATAATACAAATGAGAATTTGAGTTGTGTATTTATACACAAATAAAGTGAGGCATGTTAAGAACCAAATATCAATATAGCATAGAAAAACCTCAGAAAAAGTACTCAACGCCTTGAAAAAGAGATAATTTAAGATAATAAGCCTCTTCGAGGGGGCAACCTCCTTTTACCCCACTTAAATGTTCAAGTACAAGAT